>OMNM01006144.1:4385-18939 GCA_900302745.1 Parablennius parvicornis
TCTCCCCCCCCCCCCAAAAAAAAAGAACAAAGACTTTTAAAATTTCATCCCTGCATTTCTTTGTCTCAGTGGTTTCTCCTAAACGAGTGGCATTATGCACCGAGAGACAAAGTAAACGGTAAAATATCAGCCTCTAAACAAACAAAGTTGTTTTTTTATCAGTGTCAAAACGCTCGCTGTAACTCTGAAAAGCACCGTACTTTGTCTTAGCTGATGGGAAACATACTGCATTTCATTCTGCTGCAGTAACACTGCTTTGCTGTTTTCAGACCCTTTGCTAAAGGCGTCCGCGGAGGCAGCGGCACACGTCTTTCTTTATTAAGGCTGCACGTTGATGTGGCTTCATTGTTTCTTTTGCGGTGCAGCATTTTTTTTTTTTTGGTCTCGTTCATTTCATTCGTGTTGTGATGAGTTGGAAATATAGACGTGGGTGTGTGTGTTTGTGTGTGAGGGGTCAAGTGTAGGGATGCACCGATATCGATATGGTGTCCGATACCAATGCAACCCGGCGAGTATTACGTGAAGTCGTGCGTCGGTAACCTCGCCTGCAGGTACGCAAGAGAACATGACGGCGGTTTGGAGATTCTTTAAAAATAATGAGAACTAGAGCAAACAGAGATTTCTGACCTCCGCCCAGGGTAACATCAGGAAATGATACATCTAGATCAACTGCCTTTATTCATTTGTTTATTTTACTTTGGCGATCACCTGATTTTATTTCATAATTTGAAAAGAACACAAGAAAATACGATATATTGCGAAATGAAAATTTTGTATTGTAACCATTATTTTGATTTGGATCACCTACAAAACTTAATGGGATCTTCCTTTGATGCAACTGTGCACCGATTTTCATGAAGATCAGCTCATTAGTTTTTGAGATGTCTTGTTAAAAGACAGACAAATAGACACAGATGATTATAAAACCTCCTTGGTGGAGATAAAGACAAAAGTAAGACAGACTGTAAACTATTTTTTTGCTAAAATATCAAGAAGAGGAGACAACCAGAGATCATCACGTAGCTCCTAGATATGCTACAGGCTATAGAGTTCCACGGCTCACACACTAGCGATGCTACGTTCCCATTATGAGTTAAATATCACCATTACCAGCGAGATGGAGCCTGTGGAAGCTCAGTGAGCTCCTTCCCTCAATGTACAGTGTGTAGATAGCCGCTACGCACTGCTCTACGCTTATTGTAGACTCTAAAGCTGTTGGAGGCATTTAATAAGTACTCGGCAAGTACTTAGTACTTGTGCTGGTCCTTTAAAAAAGTGGTATTGACGCATCTCCAGTAAAACCGCAGATGAAAGCCCACCCTGACTCTGACGGGAGCTGAGGCGAGGGGAGACCATGAAGAAAATGCGGGTTCACAAAGTGTTAACGGCAGCTGCAGATGCATTTTAATATGAGTCCACACAATCTATCTCATGAGGCTTCAAACCTGGAAAAAGGAAGAATTTCACTCAAGCTTCTGCTTACTCTTTAAAAAAAAAAAAAATGCTCTTTAGACTCGGGGCGAAGGAGAAATACAGTCTAGGTCAGAGAAAACATGAAGGATCAGTGACAAAGAAAAACAGGCAGCCTCTGCTGGTTATGAAGCTTCATGATGAAGTCATTAAAGAAAAGAAAACATTACGAGAGTCGAGTGTGTTCTTATTCTTTTTTTTTTTTCCGGGAGATGCTCCTGGGCACCTGCAGCAGCCGGGTTCAGGTCTTTTTGTTGGCAAGCGGTGAGCGCGCTGCTGGTTGTACCTTTGAGCAAAGAAACAGCATTCTTCCCAGCTTCTGAGTTGCTGTTGTGGGCTAATCTCTCTGTGGGGGCAGCAGGTGGAAAAAAAAAAAAAAAAAAGAAAATCCCTGCAGGCGTCGCTGACTTATGGCAGCAGCACTCTCTGAAATGTGAAATGAAAAATGTCAGAGCTGAATCAGAGCCGCACATCGGATAATCATACATCTATTATTACATTCCGGTCTCCGTCATTAGTTATTTCTCATTACAGTCGGCTGTTATTAAACCAGCGGCGTTCACTGTAAACACTGGCCTCACGCTTAGTTCAGATGACAGAAATCCAAGTCTCTGATGCACTTATTGATTTTACACTCAGTGTAGCTTTGTGAGCTGTTCGATGTCCTGTTTGTGTAATGGAATATATATTACAGGGCATGGATGTTGTGTAACTACAACATGGTAGTATATAAGGCTGAGTGGCGTCAAAATATTGTGCTTTTATTTGATTTTTTTTTTTCTTTGCGATTCCTCTCGTTAAAGTTCTTGTCTTTTCCTTAATGTTTTATTTCACTACAATCTGTTGCATTAAAGCTTTTTCTAAGCTTTATTTCCAAAGGTACTGTAATACTATATCTGTATTATAAAGTAATATTTTTATGTTACACAAGGATCAAACATAGGGCTTGTTAAAGCCCGATCTGTAACAACAACCCCACATTGTTATTAAATATAATATAATAAAACCTGAAATGTAATAACTGGTCAGTAATGTTACAAGATGCTGAGCCTAAAACTTAAAAAACCTTTTAAGGCAGGCAAAATATTTTTTCCCCTGATAATGTAAAAATTGTATGACATCAGAAAAAAAGTTAAAGATTGAAAGTTTGGACTTGATTGAACTGCTTCAATGTGAATAACACTGAAGGAACAAGTTCTAAAAGTTTGTATACTATTTGTTTATACGTATATCTTTATACAGTTTATGGTGTTTATGCATGATTGCTGTTTCCCAAGTAATTTAAAGCTTTTGTTCTCTAGAATCCAATATCTAATTATCCAATCATCAGTACAAAATAATATAGAAAAATGTAAACATATTAAGATCACATTTAAATTCTAGTTAAAGTCTTTTTACAATATTGAGTTTCATTCCATTATATTTTATAACAATTTGGGTCTTTGTTACAAATCGGGCTCCAAATAGTAAAAATGTGAAGTTTTGATTTTTCACTTGAATAAAGTCGCGTAAACGGGGGCTCGCTCGTCTGCAGATGTGAAAGTATTAAGGATTTTCTGCTCATGGTCAGGTTGGATAAAACACCACAGCGGATGATCGATAGATGTTGATATCTTTTACGAGACGTTGATGTTGCGTATCCTTCAGGCCCCATTTTGATTATTTTCTAACTGTTAATGTGAAATTAATGTCCTGGTGGCGGTGGAGCAACACAGACTAGTCCCTGGAGGGCTTTGTGACCTGCTGAAGTGGTGATATAAAGCACAATACAGCTCTTCACCGTCAATATAAAGGTGCATTAATGTTTATGCTGTATGAGTGAGCAGGGAGTGGAGTGTGGGTGCCGGAATAAAACATAGCGTCATAAATAAATCTTTTAATGTACAAGACATTACTGTGTAATGAATGGACAAAATGTTTGTCCTTTTCTTTTTACTTATCACAGATTTATTAAAATGATGAATAAAATGCATTGATCTGCGGACCTTTTAAACCCTTTCTCAGTTTAGTTTTCATCCTCCCGCATTCAATTACCAAGTTTTGTTACTTTTTTCTTCTTTCTTTTTTTTTTTCACAAGCTTGTCTCCAAAGTTTCGAATTTTAATAGCTGTTAAACGTGGGATTATCTCCGGTCTCCGAGAGGCTGGTCCTGCGGGATGAATCCAGATCCGACAGTGTGATGCGGCTTTTGACTCAAACTGAGGGGTTATCACACGCCAAAACGAGCAACTGACTCAATCTACCAAGTTTATCTCTAATTAACACGGATTAATTGAGCTCTGACTTCGCTCTGCAAGCCAAGCAGAAGGGTAATTTGTGCACGGAAGCCTGTTATTGCCCCGAGGCTGTTGTTGATCCCCACTGTCAGAGGCTCGGTGTCCCAAAGCCCCTCGATCTCGCGACTGCGACGATGTGTATGCGTTAACAAATCGTACAGTTTAGTACACTAAACCCAATCTATGAAAATGGCCGTATAAATGGAACAATTACCAGCGAGGGTTCTGAAATTTTCACTGCCATCTGCTCGCATGAGGAATCCGCCCCGATGCAGCTGCTGCCATTGTTCTTTTATTTGTCTTATTCTGCTCCCCGCACCATTAGAAAGAGAAAAAAGGAGCCTGCAGTCTCAACTTAATTATTCCTGTTTGGCAAAAAAAAAAAAAAAGTAGAAGGGGCCTAGTTGTTTAATTGTAACCAGGTCGCATCCTGCGGAGTGGGATTGACGCTGCTTTATTAAAGGAGTACAGTGTCATTCTACGTGTTGGCAGGCTCACCTTAAAGCCTCGCTGCCCTTTACAAAGATCCCCTCAATAATGGATTAGGCAAAGAGCATCGCAGTCTCTTCGCTCTCATTACGATCCCTTCTGATTACTCGGCGATGCTCTTTTGAAAAGGTGGGTTAATTGCACACTCTGACTGTGAACTAACCTGCAAGTTAATAACATCTTTCCTTCAGGGTAGCGTCATTATAAGATATAAGCCTCATTAAAATAAAATGATGATTTAATAACTTTCCCTTACAATGACCCTTATGAGGTTGTACTGTTATCTTATCTGGGAAATGAAGGCGTCCGACACCGCGTTTTGCACGACCGGCTGTTTTTGAATCAACCATTTTCTGACACAGAATCTCCACTGAGAGGAAGAACAAGATATATTCTGTACAATATAGTGCTCATATTAAATATGCAGGGCGATAGTGGCGCATGGTTTTATTTCTCAGTTAAATTTGTATTTCCTTTTAACCACTTTCTGAAAAAGTATATATATATATTAAGGGAAGGAAAGAACAGCATACATACATTCATTTCTCATTATAACCAAATACCTGATGATGAGTTGGACCTGCTGGTGCAGGGGCAGCCATGTCAGATGCTAATGGACAAGAGAACGTGCTGCATAACTGCTGCACCCAGTGTGCAGCACTGCATGATTACACATAATGCTGCTTTCATTATTGCCTGATTCCTCTCGCAGCCCCGTTCCTTTTGCGGCTTTTCTGCAGCTCTCAAGACTTAATTCCTCCCTCTATCCATTCCTTTCCAAAGTGAGTCTTCCTCCAGAGCTGTCTTCCAAGTCAAAATATCACAAATTTGACGCTTTGATTATGCTTTTTAAGGCCGGTTGATAATTGCCGGGTGAAGAAAGCGGCCGTCTCCCACCATCCAGCCCAACGCAGGGAGGCTTTTCTGTGTGAAGAGGAGTCACATTATGTGCGATGATCAGAGCCTGGGGGTCCACATCAAGCACGGGCTGAAAACCTTTCCAGAAGAAGGCCAATTTCACAAGTGGCTTTTTATTGGTTGATTGCACAGAGGCCAAGTTGTTATCTAAATCCTCGAACAACTTGGGCAAAATAGGAAGCGCCTGGTGAGCATTCAGGGTGTGCAGACTCACGCCTTGGATAAAAGCCAAAGCAGAAATGTTTACAACCAACGGTTTTGCCAGGATTATGGCTTAAAAACACTAAGAGTAAACAAAGTTTAGTGCTTACAGAGGCGACTGGTGAAAGGAGTGCTAATGCGTCGCGACTGCACTGTGCCAACGTTGATTTTCATGTTTTCTCTTGAACCAGCAGCTTGAAGAAATTAATAGCTTTTTATTGTTGTTGTGATTGCAACAATGAAAAGATCGAAACACGTGCACAAATCTCTTTTATTCGCATCCTGCCACTGCTAAGAGGACTTGGCATGCGCACGTCTCATAACTCTCTCACATTTAATTATCTCTACAAAATTTAAGATACCACCAGGAAACTAACTGAACTTATTATGCTCTATTAATCCAGTTTCTCCACTTTAACTCCTCCTTTCAAGGCTCTTGCTCTCATTTCAATGTCAATACTGACAAAAACAGACAAACTGACCACGGAAGTATTTGACAAAAGGAGAAGAACCTCTCAATTCAACTATAGAAACAAAACGACTTCAGTCGTATTAATCAACCCTCATATCTGATATCGTGCAGTTTCTCATCATGCAGTTTCTCATCCTTTCTGCCAAAACCAGGCCTGAATCGTCTCGACACGAACTCCAGCAGAGCTCTGAAACTGAGCTTTGCTATCTGGCACCAACATCTTAGCAGCAGATCCTTTAAGTCCTGAACGTGGAGCCCTCATGGGACCAAACGCGTCAGTGAGCTTAGGCGGAGCGTGACCCGCTCACCGGTTCACCGCGCTTCCCTCCCGACCGCTGCAGGCTGAGAACGCCTCCCAAGACCTGTGGTTCAGGAGCGGCTGTGACCCAGTCGTCTGGCCATCGAAGACGGACTCTCTCTAATCTTTGAACGGACAAAACACATCCCACCCAGCAGGTGTGATTCTCTCCACGTGTCTGTGGTTGTAATGTTCTGGCTGATGGTGTCCGCATCCATCAGATGGTATCAGGTCCAAAGCGATGACGCAGCCCAACAAGCTAACTTGTGAGCATTGAGATCCACCATTGAGTGATTTCATTCATCGGCTTCCATAATCAGATTCACTTCACACTGGAGCTGTGGGGCTAATTAGTTGGTAAATAACTTCAAATCAAACACGAATCGTGGGGGCGTCCACTCTGCCCGACAGGAGGAGAGACGCTGATGAGTAAACTGACCCGAGCCTGCTTCATTCAATTTGGCCTAATTTGAACAAAATCAGTCCGCTTCAATGGAAACGGTCTGCTGAGGTCCACGCAGACAAATCACCCATAATGGATTTAATCTGGATTATCTATTTAACGTTGCATCAGTATTGTCCAGAACAGCGGCAGTTTCACCTTCGATGATTTTAAATGCGCTCGTGACAGAAGGCAGACGACCCCCGGGGGAAGGAGGAAGCGCCCTCCACACCTAGAAAACCGCTGATCTGTATCACCGCGCCGGTAATACGGAGGGAAAGTAGGTTGAAAGTGCGATATGAAGAAGTGACAGCGAGCGCTTGCAGAAAGTAAGATCCCGCGACAGATTCCCAGCGATAACCCAGATACTAGTTGACTGCCTGGGGAGCATTTGCAACTCCCTGTATACAGTCACAATTCTTTTTTTTTTTTTTTCAAGCTGAAAGCTGGTGGAGCCTTCGTGATGACAAGCAGCTGCACCTTCGCCAAACAGCGAAAACACAGAAAAAATACAAGAGAAATCACTGGAATCTGGACTTTGGTAGAAAGGAACGACGACGTCCGAAGTCGTCAAACTGATGTTTCAGTGTTCAAGTTACACAACGCTGCTTCAGTCGTTCGGTCTTTAAAACACTGAACCTCATGTTTCTCCCAGCACCGTGTGAACGTTTGAATGGTGAAGTATCAGGTGAAGCAAACATATTTTAGGGTGTCAGGCTCCACAAACAAGCCCAATTTCATCTCGAGTGGTTCGAACTAGTAAAATAATCACCTATTAATTTAGACGAAAAAAATAAAATGTTTGAAACTTGTGAAAATGTCTGTATTTTCACAAAACCAAACAGTTACAACTGAAAATGACTCTTAATTGTAACTTAAAGCCAATTTAAGTGAAACTACTGGTGCAAAATATGGTGAAATTAAAAAAAAAAAAAAAAAACTTCTAAAGCTGTTCAGTGCATTCTGGGTGTTTTTTTCAAACTCCCACTGACAGCGTGGCTCTGAGGCTAGTTAGATAGCAACCAGGTGGCTCGCTTTCATGGCAGCGTCGCCGATATTCCAGCTCGGGTCTCGGAAATCTGTTAAAAAAATCAATTGTTTTATAGAAAGTTTTGTCATTTACTTGGTTTACTTACCTGGTTTGGCCGGATTGGAGCCTCTTGTCGGCCGGTTTTGGCCCGTGGACCTTATGTTTCATACCCCTGATTTAGAATAAAGGAAATATAAAAGTCATCTCTGGTATCTGGACTTTCAAAGTCATCAAACTTCAGGGTTTTTTGGAACACGTCAGACTACAGTCCTTCAGTCAGTCAAACACTGAACCTCCTGTTTGGTGTGTGACTGATGACGGATCCTGTGTCGTACCTGAAATGTGTAACCATGGATGACAAAACAAATCCGTTTTTATTTAGAGTCCAATCAAGCATGAGAAATCCAGAAATTCAAGGTGTTTTTAATGAATTGCTTTAGAGTTACACGTTTACTGTTTCCATGGCGATGACAGACGTGGTTTTGACTCATCGTGTTGCCACTTCGCTTCCGGCTGTGCTGAAAATGAAAGAGTTCCTCAAAGTAAGGGAGCTTGTTGTGATTTTACGGGTAGAAAATCGTCACGGCGACGCGTGTTCCTTCTTTTTGTTGATGGCGCTGTACGGGCGACCTCGGCACCTCTTCACAGGTTTCTGCTGAGTCAGACACCATTAGCTGCCATCATCCCCCCCGTCTGGGTCCGACCTGCACTAATACGGGTCAGAGGTCGCCTCGTGAACACAACTCCTGCATTGCAGGATTTCAGCCGGTGGATCGTCACTGGAAATTTCCAGAATGATGAAGTCAAGATGTTATAAGAGCTTGTTCATTCATTTTACTTCTCAGTTAAGGAATGGTCCTTGAGAATAAATTTTTGAGTTATGTAAAGAATTTTGTAGTTACCTTTACTCTTTTTCTTCCTTTCTCTCAACACGATTGGTAACATAGAGCATAATATTCTGGCAATTTACTGGAAAAGGATAGATGTTGTGTTTTTTAAGGAAAAAATTAATATTTTTTGGGAGTATAGTCCTTAAATCAAGAGCTATAAATGACTCTTGATGTTTGTCTTGCCTCCTGTGGGGGGCGCCAGAGAGCACCAGGAGCAGGAAACATCCAGAGATCAGGGGCCTTTTTAACCTATCCATTTTTAGAAAGAATCAATAACAGAACAGTAAAGCTTTTTATATTTGATATTTTTTTATAACTGGATTTTTGTAATGTGATAGAATTAGAAGGAATTAGAATTGAACTAACTTAACAAGCAAATCATCTATATTGACGATATAGGTTAACCTTCCTCATATTTAGTATTAAACTGAATATATGATTTCTGTTTCTTTGTCTGAGGATCCCAACAGAGGTTCACAATATATTTACTGGTTAAAAAAAGTCTACTTTCACCAAGAAAGTTTGGTTTGTACTACTTTTTTTAAAAAAGTGGTACAAAACTCCTTCAAATCCAGGAACCAAAAATAAACCAGGAAAAAAAAACAAAACATTGTCTCGATACTGATATGAACATTTACACACACTTAGGTTCACTGTACATGACCGTCAAGTGGTGGACGGACATATATTCCTCCTGATTATCTCCTCCTGTCCTTCACCGTGGTGCAGCTGATGATGCACAGGTGAAAGGTCACGTGACAGGTTCACTCATACTCTGATTACACACTGTAGCAAAGAATTGCAGCCATTATCCTGATTAGAGACACACTTTACAAACCACTCAATCATATGGTCCTGCTGTGTGCGTATGTGTGTGTGTGCGTATGTGTGTGTGCGTGTGTAAAACTGTCTTTTTTGTCTCTCACTCTGATAATCATGAATTTAACCAAAAAAAAGAGCCTTTTTAGTCTGAACTACTCTCTCTACTATTGAGAAAATCTGATAATTTCTTATCTAACTGGGTTTCTGTGTGAAGCTGTGACACTTTTTGATACTGGATACATGAGACACTTTTTGGTCTCATCCCTAAAAAAGAGCTTTTTTTTTTTTTTTTTTTTTAAATGTAACTGAACAACGTATTACAGAGGAAGCTGTATTTGGACAGTTTAGGAGCAGATGGATGTAATTATTTGTGCAATCTGATGCCAGACAGTGAGCCCCGCTTTCATTCCTATCAAGGCTGAGCTTTCAGTTCATTGAGATAATCAACACCGCGGGAGAAATGGTGCACTGGCTGCTGTTTAGGTCTGATAGATGAATTAATGGGAGCACTATCAGTTCACAGTGAGTAGAACCAAGTCTGATTCCAAGCTGAAGCCTTTTCTGTCGGAGCTGTGTTCTCCATTTGTGTGCGTGTGGATTTTCACGATGAATTTTTCCAATCCAAATTTGTGCATGTTGGATTGTTTGGAGACTCTCCAGCTGTTGATATGTGTGATTGTGTATCTCCTCTGTATTAGACTGAACTATCCACATGCTGTTGACCCAGAGTCAGGTTTTATTATCGACATCCATAGTTCCTAAACTTTTCATTTGACTTCGGACTAGTTTACGCGACAACCTTTCAAGTGAAATCACGATTTTGCATTTTCCAAAACATTTTGAGAATGATGTCCGTTGAAATGCTGAAGTGACTTAGGTTTCATGTTGTGCCACTAGTGGGTGCTGTTGTCTTTTTTTTTGGGGGGGGGTAATGAAACTGCAGACATGTCTGCAGGGAACAATACGCTACAAACGTTGACACAGACATTCTAGTGGACAGACAACAAAGTTGGATTGTTATTACAGTGACTGTCAAAATAAAAGTACCAAGTCCTGGGAGACTATGGACTGCGAGTCATGACAGATTGTTGTTATTATCCTTCTACTGAGCATGTGCAGAACAACTAGAGGTGTGGAGGTGAAGTAGCAGCATTTCAGAAAAGCTGTGTTTTCCCCCCCCTCTCCATGGAGTTGGTAATATTTTCAAAATGTTCCATCTTGGGATCTGTTTTCCAAAAGTTGTCTTTTTCACCGCTTCTCCCCACGGGGAGAGTCAGAACATTTTCGATAACCTCCTTTTTCAATGGTTCTGAGCGCTGTTCTTATGTAAACAGCCACCCAAAACACAACAAAACTGTTGTTGTGTAACCAGAGCTTTAATTTGCCCCATTCGGTTTTTTAGACATCTGGTCAACACCTCTTTATGTAGTCAGATAAAGTGTGAATTTAAGATAAGTAGACGGAGGTAGTTCAATGTGTGACAGGCACATTTTTAAAAGATTTTTTTCTTTTTTTAAAAATAAAACGAGCCTCATTCCTCAGGAGCGAAAACGTCTTGCATGCACAGATCGGTCCACGGAGTCCAGCACGTTGTCGGCTGTAGTGAAACAGCTGTGCCGTTCACCGTAATGAAGAAAACAGCATCCAGAAGACTGTGTTCTCCGGATGTAGCAGTGCAGCGTGATACGAGCAGGTCTTCATTCTTTTTAATTAGTCCGGTGGCGGCAGGAATAAATCATAAAAATAGTTTTGTGAAATGTAGATAAACACTGCGAACGGTCGCGCGTAATGGCTTTGCCGCTTGTGAAATCGTGGTGCTGCGGTTTTAATAACATGTGTCCTGCTGCCTTCAGATGGCTGCGGGGATTTATTGAACTGAAGGAGGAGCTTTTCATACAGTACAAAGCAGCTGGGGACAACAGATAGCAAAACAGCACTAAAGCACCATCAACTCTCTTTTCACTGCCTTATTTGAATGAGCCTCCCACCGCTTTGTTCTGCTCCCTCCACCTCAGCTCGCCGTCAGGAGAGGCAAATTTCACCGGCGTATAAATACCAACACTCTTTGCTCTTGTCGTTAAAATCGATTAAATAAGATAAGATCCATTTCGCCCTCTCCAACATAACAAGGAATTTCTACTTTGGTACAGTATGTAGGTATCTTAGACATTTGTATTTATTTTTCTCTTGTAGAATATACATTCTGCACAATATATTATTTTACTGAACATATCTATCATCTGGACCTTCTCTAATAAGAAATGAGAAAATGATTCAGAAGAAAAAAATTCCAGAAGCAATGTGGAAAAAAAGAATATAATCTTCCTCAATATGCCTGAGAAACACTGTGGTTCAATTTGAAATTGTGCATTGTCGTAGATTAGGAAGGATATTGATCCTATGTGACCATTGTAAACGGGATCCAGCCATTACTACACTTGTTTTGACCATGTCCAAAAGTTGAACACTTGTTGGCCATCTATTTTCAAGACATTCTCGACAACATGTTGGACAACGGTAGATCCATCCGGAATGTTTTCACTGTTTGGTGTCGCTCCGGGCGCCACTCGTCTCCCCGTGTGCTTTAGAAATATGACGGTCTTCTGCTGCCTGTTAGCCAGGAGGCTTAGGACTCCTTTACACAGCTTGGTATTTACAAAAATAGATATCCCACCTCCTCTACGTTTTAAAAAATAACATTGTTTGCAGCTAGTTCATTCATACAAGCTCATATAAAAATCTAGCTAAGTGCTACAACAAGCATGCCAAACCTATAGGTGGCAGTGTAACGAGAAGCATAGAGCTTCTGCTCCTCAACATAATGAAGCATTTGTAAATGCAAACAAGCCAACAGCATTCGAAAAAAGAAAATAAGCAGCGCTTTAAGAAAGTCCATGGTCAACACAGAATCCAAACTGTAAACGCAGTCGTACACATGATGCTGATGATGCTTCTGCTGCACACTGTGACGTTAAACTTTGTTTACACCTCCGGGTTTACATGCAATGAGTTTTCAGATATAATTCTTTTCGATGACTTGAAGCTTCGGTTATGTGTAAATAAGAGCCTCAAATGCATTGAAATATCTCCGTTATTGCATCGTATAATCGGGCTGTTATTCTATTATCTGAGGAATAGCAAAGACAACGCAAGTTTTTGTTGTTGTTTTTGGTTCTGTTACACCAATTGCAGAATCTTTATGTATACTATGTACAGCGTTAGGCAACATAAGTTAAACTTCAGCGTAAACCCTTTGGTTTTCCTCTGTTTTCTTTTTTCCTTGTTGCTGCATTTTGTATTTGATTGACCGTATAAACTATCACTACTACCATTACTATTCACACTGCAGGATACTCAGCCTTCAACATATGGCCAGTGGATTAGGGAGGTTATGCATCATATTTATTAAAAGAAATATATGTACCATTAAGGAGACCACTGGAAAATTCTGTTCCTGGACAGTCGTTGATCTCTATTGTAGAAAACATTAAGTAAACCATGTGAATGTGTAGCTGGGGGGATGGGGGGGGGTCATTGGGTAAATCAAGGAAAACAAGGATATTTCCTTGATTATTTTCTCAATAAAATCTACATGTAGGATTTAGGACTGTAGGGGAAAGTCTGTAATTCTATTCCAGGGGCTTTTCTGTCTGGTGATTGCATGTTCTCCCTGATTTTGTCCGAGTTTCCTCACACAGTCTGTGTGCTGTGTCTTTCAGATTTCTAGAAAGTGGTTGTCTGTATCATTTTTTTTTTTTTATGTGTTAGTATTAACGGTCAGGTGTGTGAACACGTGCAGCAGCAGCACTTCACAGCATCGATAAACGTGAAACTCTAAGTGAAGAATTGAATTGTCTCTCAGACTCTGAGCACTTCATACATCACACACACTTTTTTTTTTTTTTTAGCTGAATAAATTTGTTTGATTTACATGGGTATCCCATCATAGTATCTTTGCACCTTAATCTGTTAGCGTATTCGAAGCCCGAGGAGAAATTCAGATTATTCTTGTCAGCGTTTAATTTCAGCACAGTCCATGACACACCAAATGAGACAGGGATGGTTTGCAATCATTGCAACCTGTCACCCAGTCTGTTTGTTCCAAGCAGCGGCTCAATTCATGAATCTATTCCATGTGCTGATATGAAATATTTGATTGCCCCTATGGATGAACAGGCAGCTCACAGAAATACATTTTAAGATGAACCACGTTGTGCTTGAATGTGAATTTCCCGTCTTTCTCCTAATACCTCTTTCAAAGCTGTGGATTTATGAATAGATTTGTTTGGATTTGTTTGCCTACTGTTTCACTGAAGGACTAAACAGGATTAAAAACATTGACGATTAGACTTTTCTTTATTGGCTTTCGTAGCGTTTGTGGTAAGACTTGTAATCACAACCATTTTATTCTGCCAACAATAAATAATGCTTTGTAGTCATTATTTTTGTTGATTGGGTTCAGTTGCACTTATTGCCAAATGTTACTTTGTTTGAGGGGCTGATTTCTTTCATTCAGCCTCGGTACTTCATCTGGAGTTGTTTCCTTTGTAAGCTTGACTGAATGATATTTCCCAATGTTATTATTATTTCAAGGTTAGTGAGAGACCGAATATGTATTAAAGGGAATAAACTTGTCTTGTGGACATGAAACATGAACGATCAAGTCACCGCGATGTGTGTTTTTGTATTAAATTTAAAAGTAAAAATGTTTAAACATCCTTCAGTGAGCAAGAACATGTAACCTGGTACAATGGATTACTGGAGCTGTGCTTCAGATTAATTTGATAATATATTTGATTGTCGTTGAAACAGAATAGCTCACGTAGCTCTTCTGGGATTTTACTGTAAGCAGCACAGAGGTTTGATGAGTAGCAGATGAAAGATTTTAACAGAAGGCAAAAAATATGTTCTTCAGTCTGCAAGTGAATGCATAACTGCAATGTGAATCGCAGCAACTTGTTCAACGTCCCTCTTTAATAGGGGAAGCTATCAGCAGCAGCTTCTGCCATATTTCTTCACAGTAAACGATTATCCATGACAACCATGAAGGTCTAGCCTGAGTGATTAACTCTTCCCCTGTTTGTCCTCTCTTGCCTTGCAGAACCGTGACAGAATGGTCGACTGTATGAGCAAAGTCATGCTGCACACGGTCGTGTCATGCTGGCAACCATTCCTGGGACTGGCCCTGGTGGCCGTCTTCGTGGGATCCACCCTGGGATGTCCCTCGCGCTGCGAGTGCTCGGCGC
>OMNM01006156.1:3428-16540 GCA_900302745.1 Parablennius parvicornis
AATTTTTTTTTTTTTTAATTGTTTTTTTTTTTTTTTTTTTTTTGCAATGTCAGGAATCCTCAGTGCTCTTTATCTTGACCAGCTGTTGAGGTCTCTCGGCCCATTCTAAATACTATTTGCTGTTCATATTTCCAAAGAACATAGAAGTCACAAGCTTTCTAATTATTTTCTGTGTATTTCCTGTAGTTTTTGATCTATTTTCTGCTTGTTCGTACCTCAACTGTCTGTCTGTCTGTGTTTGGCCGTTTGCCCTGACTTAGCCGGGCTCGTCTCCGGTGCTACTGCACTCGCATGGTGTTCAGCGTCGCATAGAAGATGTTATTCCAATATATAGGTTTTTTAAGGATAGTAAAAAATCTTCACTGCATTTCCTCACAAAAAAAAAAAAAAAACCTCAAAAGCACATATGATAAAAACACAGATTTTTTTATTTTTTTTTTACCACAAATTACATCCATATCACAAGTAACTGGGCAAAAGTCAATGTTAACTGCAGTTGTTGTTGAAAAAATGGCCACATGCCGCAAAATAAATTTTGAGTTCTTCTCTCGGCTTCAGCGATGCAATCTCTTTCACTTCGTTTTGAATCCTTTTCAAGTTGCTTCCTCGTGCAAAATGGAAAAACCGAGCTCATGTAGGACTTTTTCCATTTTCGAAGTTACAATACATGCGGCTGATGCACTTAACCTTTTTGCCAATTCACCGAGGCAAGTGTTTAATAAAACTGGGCTGAGATTGCTTTGACCCACACCTCTTCAGGGAGTAGTTTTAGTTTATTATCAATTTTAAAAGAAAAAAAAAAACACCCTTTAATACAAGAGTGAAAAAAGCCCCTTGTGCCACATATAGTAAACATTTGTTGAGGTCAACGTTTATTGACCGATTCTTGTGTTGGGATGAAAAAATTACAGTTAACATAGAATAAAGTATTATGTCTGGAGTCTACCTTGGGCTTTTAAGGGACTCTCATTTACTTTTTGGATCCTAATGAGCTTGGATTTCATTAGTTCTCACTCACGGTAAAGCTCAAACCAATTCATTGATTAGTGTTTTGATTTAAATGTGGGTCCATATGGCATGTGCACATGGTTCTGTGGTCTCTTTTTTGGAGCTTTGGGGCTTAATCATCTGGAATTGCTTCTACAGTCTGCTCTATGTGAGGAAACCATTTTTCTCAGCCACTAATTGACCACCTACATGCAAAATAGCCAGTTAATTCTGTGATATTAGAATAACTCAAAGTTTACATTTTTGACTTCACAAGTGGCTTCTCCACATTTTCATCATTTAAATTTAGTGAATCTTTATTAGATGAAACTGTGAGTGAGAAGACAAAGCTCACTGCATTCCCTGCATTTGTGTATTAGAAAGCTTGATAAATAATGGAACACAATTTCTATATATGCTTTACGAAATGATACATTCTCTATACACTCTATACATTGAATAAAAAACACCACCACCATGCAGTTTTCTTTCAGACACAGCAGTTTAACGGTGTTAATCATAGTTCACAATGAGAGGTTTCACGATTAAAGTGATTCATTTATACATTTATTCATGAACACTAACTTAAAAGAAAGAGAGATGCTTTGCATTTCTGATTAGACATCTTATTGGATTATTCCTGCAGGTGATTATTAGTCTGACTCTTTTCAAAGGCTCACAGTCGTTTGCGCTGAGAAGCGACTGTGAGAGTGAGAGACCCACGGAAGACGTAATTCTTCTGACATGAAGGAGGCTTGCTTTGTAGCAACAGCTCCCGATTGTCGTCTTTCCCTCCGTTTAGAGAATATAAGTGATGAAAATAGATGCAGGAATAGCAGTTTGTGTTTGTCTGTGGGTGTATGAGCGTGAGGTTAGCGGCTGGCGTGTCCCTATTTAATATATTCCTGTGCTCATCCTTCGTCCACAGTTATTTATCTTCATTACTTCACAGCAAAGACTGAAGGTTAAGGCTAATTTGTGTTCTTTTGCAACTACTTCCACTCCTTTCCTTTCATGTGTGTCCCAGTCTTCTCTAATCTCCATTATTCTGTCTCTTTATGTAATTTCACCGACAAACTCAGGCGAGAAGTCGGCATACCCGAATGGAACATTATTTATGCTAATCTAATAATTAGCTGAAGAAAGTTGATAATTACTCGAGGGTAAAGGGAAGCGCTGGACTTCATGCCCCACCTGCTGCAATCTCCTCTCAATTAAAGTCTTAATAAGCGACCTCACACCTCTGTATTCTGACGGGGGCTCGCTGAGGGATCGACGGCGCTCAGGACGACCACCCCAAAATATTTCATAATGAAGAACACGCTGCAACTTGAGACGGCTGTAAATAGAAATACCTCAGTCATTTATAGCCGACGTACCCCTTTCTTAACCAAACGACTGTTTGAGCTGTGTAACTGTAAAACATGAAGTGTGACGATATCAGTTCCTCCCACAGAGTTCAATACAGGTCACTGACATGAGTTATGACCAGAGTAAAATGCAGTGTGAACTTTTTGCAATCTAAAATTGAATCAGTATAAGCTATCACGCTAACCACAGCAACACACGCTGCAGTGATTATTAAAGTATATCTTGATCTCTTGAGCTATTTTCTTTCAAATTAAATTTAATAGATCCCCCACATCAGAACATGGCCAGTGATATTCTTAGTTGGAAGCTAAAGTGACTACTGAAGAAATCGTTAGATATTTAACGTGTGTTTTATACACAGTTCAAAGCAGTTCTAAAAATAATCCAAAGATGTAGGATCTGTTCAGGACAAGGGTTCAAAAAAAATTCCTCAACTTTTTAAAAGCCTGTCAAGGCCCTTCGAATGATCTTAAATGGAAACGCCATCGTGACCTCCGTCCCGCGGGTTTAACTGTTTGGCCAACTGAGGAAATGAGCACGTTGGTCAGGGACCCAACGGTCGATTTAACAGACCTTCAGAAGGTCCTCCGCACGAAGTAAAGGATTTCTAATTAAAGGTCAACTGTCTAGGAATCGCTGCAAATCAGACATCCATAGTATTCAATACATACATATAAACCTACACCCATGTTTCACTCCTCTTCATGCAGAACAGAGATGCACTGGAGCCCGTCACTGGAGAAGACGGCACACACTCTGGCATTTGTATTAGATTCTTTCAGTACGGACGTCTGTTGTGCAGATGTAAAGTTATATAATACAGTTTTTCTAATTCTCATTTTGACTTTGCAAACGCTACAGTCTACCTGGATGTTCGTCAATTAGCATTCAAAGGACTTGATGAAACATGAAAACAAAACTATTCTCTTAATATCAGAAGCCAAAGTTGATCTATGTGGGCAGAAATCATTGGAGTGTGTTTATATCAGCCTCTGCTCATCATCCGTCTGAGGAGAGACACGCGTAGCTGTAGGTGAAGAATCGCACAGTGTGGGTGGTCCGGGGGCAGCGGCACTGGATGGAGCAAGAGGAAAAGACGAACGCACAGAGGTCTCTCAAAGAAAAAAAAGAAAACCTACTCCGCAGTGCATGCAACCTAAGACTGGAGGAAACAGTTGAACGCACACACCTATGACAACGAGAGAGTCACTGCAGGACGAGTTTCTTACCGTTCATGCTCAGCAAAAGACTTAAACCCACAGAACATTTGTGGGCAGACCTGAAAATGGCAGTTTCCCGATGCTTTCCATCCAAACTGACAAAGCTTGTTGGGATCTGCCAGAAAGAATGGGATAAACCTCCAAATCCAGGCTCGCAAAGCCTGTTGAGAATCACCCAAGAAGACTGGAAGTTGTAATTGCTGCCAAAGGGGCCTTCATCAAGTTTTTTTTTTTTTTTTTTTTGAAAGTATTTTTATGGACAAACACAGGCTGAACATTGAATGTGATGAGAAGACACAGTTATTTAATGTTGCTCATGCCCCATGATCATTTCTTGTAGCTTCTCAATTTGTAAACATGATTTGTTCGTTATTCGGTTTTGCAGGGAGTCTCTGTGCGCGGTTATTGCGAATGCGGGGAACATTTGCATTACTGGTTTTCAAACAAAAGTCACACATCTTTTAATATACAGTAATTGCTCAGAAGCTCTGCTCCACCTCTTAACTGCTGTGCTTTTTTTGTTGTACATGTGTATTCCTGGCTCCTGGGTATATTCATAATCCATTAAACACTGTGAAAGTGAGAAGTCCTTTCTCTGATCGAGGAACACAATCAACTTCTGAAACTTGGACCAAAAAAAACAAAAAAACAAAAACAAAGGGATGTCGTGCCTCGTGCCTTGAAGACAAACAACTAGTAAAACACTTTATTCCAAGGTGACAAATGCAAACAGACCTCGATGAACGTTTCAGCAGGCTGTTAAATTTCATGGACAATTTAGTTTCTTTAAATTGAAACTGATGATTACACAATCGCATAACAGGCCTTCTTTGGCGGATTTTGCCTGGTGACTTGTCAGCGTGCACCTGTTGGAAGGCTCAGCGCTGCGAGCGAGAGCTGGAATATACACACCAGGCAAATCCATTATTGTAACTCAAATCCAGCAGTTGCATTTTTTCCCTGCTGGGACAGACTCTCATTGTTGATTAAGTGCAGGTTTAATCACTGCTGAGGCCCTGCGTTGGCAGCACCCGGCCTTGCTTCTTACAACAGGGAGTAAGCCTCTGGCTGATTATAACATTCACATGCTAATAACACCATTTATATTACATACCTGAGGTTGTGAAATTTCCCTCTGATTATGTTGCCTGGCTTGACAGAGCCTGACAGACAGAGGGTGAGATGCAGGCTGACAATAAATAAACCAAGCCAGGGTGGTACACATAAAGTTGGTACGAGTGAAATGAGAATCGACTAAAAAGACTTTTTTTTTTTCTGTTTCAGGAGAGGAGAATTCACCTGGCTGGCTGTGTGGAGAAGATGAAGGGAAAACTGTTGCTCCACTTTGGTATCCTCTCCTCGCCTGCCACATGCCTGTTTTTGCTATGAAGACCCCCGAAAGAAAGGTAAATCCCATTACGGCTCCTGAAGACGACAGCATGAGGTGTGAAAAAGAGGCACTCGGCAGAAGCATCTGCCTTTTCAGTTAAATTCATCTTGATTTATATCGCTTTAATTAGAGAGGAAAGAAATCCAACTTTTTACCCCAGCTTCACTCTTACTAGACATTTGGAAACCGTATTGATTTGTATGATCAAATAAAACACCACGTCATGAGACTAATTACACCTTCTTGAGAAATCAACTTGACAATATTTTTAAATCAATAATACAGCATTCAAATTGCCAAAAGGTGCTCGGATACGGAGTGAATAGTGGAGATTAATTTACATGCGATGGTGGAAGAAATCATGTAATTTAGGCACAACAATCTAAAATGTTAAATCATTGTAGAAGATTGTGATGTTTAGTCATCACACTGTCATTACAGCAGCGACTACCACTGAATATCTGTATGGAGTTTGTACAAGCTCAGTACGTGTGCATCATTAATTCCATGTTTTCTTCGATTATCCAAAACCATCATTAGAGGTTAATTTATGCCTAAAATAACTAACCTCAGTGTGAGTGTGAGTTTGTGTGACTGCCTGTGACGGCCTGCTGACCTCCCCTGGTTGAACCCTCCTGCCGTCACCCATCGTCATCTGGGATGACCCTGACTTGGAAAACGCAAAATAGAAGACAAAAGTAGTCATGTCCCTTGTGTCACTGTTTATCGAAACATCATTGCATAAAGCAAAACAAAGAAAACACTCAAACGGTACCGACTGACCCACTTTACATGGTTTTTGACCTGTACAACACACAGGTGTACCACGGTCTCTTTTCATCCATCATTTACACATCTTTTGTGTTTTCTTTATTAAACTTGGAGTCACAGGAGAGATGGATCACCTCTGGACCTCACATAGCTAACGCAACAACACCAACAATCTCTCTCTCACACATATTGGCAATTTGGAAAAAGTCAAATAACCGAACGCCATCTGATATGTCCATGAAAGAACAAAAAACCCACACAAAACGACTCATTCATCCATCTCTCCATCCATCAACTTTGGACTGTGGAAAGAAACCAGGCTCCACAGTGATTGCCAACGTACACACAGAGAAAACATGCAAACTCCACACAGAAAGTCCAAAATCCAAGCAGGGATTTCTTCTCTGAGAACGAACCACTACACCACCAACAGCACAGCGCCACAACGACGTGTATTACCGTGTCTTTTCGGTGTTGCCATCTTTTTTTTAGCACGTGGTACAACCTGCTTTCACTGAGTTCACTACGACCCGGAAACATTTTGTCCTGCTAAAGGTGGACGTTTGTGTTGAATCACTAAATGTGATGTAAAGGAACAAAGACGATGGTTTCAGTGTCAGAGCTGTGTTCAGACTGTTGAAGTTCCACTGGGCTTCAGCCTTCAGTTTAGTAAAATGTGCTTACCCTGTGTCGACCGTTTGTTAGAGTGGATTATGTGGATTTGTCTTAAGCACTTCTCGTATATGCAGCTCACATTGGGAAACAACAATAACTTTCCTTCCGTAGACCAAGGGAATGCATTAGACAGAAATGTTAGTTTGCAAATGCAAAAATATGCAGATATTTAAAAGAAAAAGTGAAGCTGCATTTTGGTACAGTGGAAAAAAAAAAAGCAACCCTGCTCATTAATTTGTCATATATTTGTAAGAGACTTACACGAAGTAGCGATCTGTGCATTTTTTATGCGAAATTATCTGACCACCGAGGAATTTAACATCGCCTGCTACCAAATGTCGGATTTACTAATGGTGTCTGGCTGTGGCATAGATGACAGCTCTGCAGTGTGACCCTAATTAACGGGCAAAATGAAAAACCAAACGGAATGTTTTGAATGCAAATATGTTAAAGAAAATAAGCTAAAATGGCTTGACTTGATAGAGTGTCTTAGCGTTGAGGCACTAACTGTGGAATTAAAGAATGGAAGCTTTGTACCGTGCCGCCATCTGAGTTTAAAGTGCAACACTTTAGTGTGGCTGACGGCAGCTGAACAAGCAGCATTTTTGAATGTCTGATCTCACCATTTAACGTTTCGAATCACCGCTTGCCATTTTTTTACTTAAGGTGCACATATTTTGAGGCGTTCATCGTTTCTAAACTGCCAATGTTTATATTCAGGAGGCACAGTTCCTCCCTTTGGATCAATCAGTCAAAGCAGTTCGACTTTCACCGACACTAACTTCTCCCCCGAAGCAGCTATTAGTCCACAGCAGTGACATAATCTTTCTTTTATTTTTGGATAGAAAGATTTTCGTCAGATGGGATCATAGTGACATTTTACACGGCCACTTCCAATTGAATGCAATCAAAGCCCACTTGGCTTGACCTAACGGAGGGAAATACGCTGTCTCGGTGATGATCTCACTTGGTGATACGCAGACTGTTGGAATTACAAGGTGACACAGGAGAAAACCTTCAGGTTGCTGGCTGAAGATCTTCGATCAATACAAGCTGTTAAGATCTAGAAGCCTCCAATAGATCAAATGGTCAGTACAGGTGAGCGATAGGCTTAAGGGGTTTTTGAAGTCTGTGGAAATGGTATGAGATCAATTTGGAAGAGGTGAAAGATGATACTTCTAACCACATCTTCTATATCCATAATGTGGTTATGAGTCCGACCGAGAAAATTGGGCGGTGGTGGGGAAGGCAAATTACCATGGCCACCAAGGGAGGATGTTATAAAGTGATCATGCAATTATCTTAATGGGCGTGGGACACCCAAGCATAAATCAATGTTCCAGGATTAGATTAAAACCCATACGCCAACCCATAGTCTGCCTGGCACGTGGACCAGAGGAAGGTGAGCTCAAAGAGCAGCTGGGAGTGCAGGATGTGGAACTCTGACAACGGTGTGAGGGGAATTTCCCAAAAGATCTTGACAACCTTCCAGAGCATTCTGCAAAAATGTGTAACACCTGACTGGAAGCCGAGCCAAGTCAATTAATATATTTTGAGCCAGAGGGACCCCGCAGTCTCTCAGGGAACCCCTCATATTTCCTTCTTCTGCACAAACAAACGAAGCACCTGAGCACGCCAGCGGAGGGCAAGGCAGCTATGTCAGTCACAAATGAGGTTTACCATGAAATCGATTCACGTGACGGTGCTTTCTGTGAACTGTGAGAATGAGCATGTTTACACCTTAATAAGAAAAAGAAAAAAAATCCCTAGAAAGTGGAAACATTTCATCAGAAAACTGGCTATTTCTTCCTGTTTCTTTAAATATTAATGACAGAGACATGATCAGTGAGTTACTTCAATATGTTGTTTTTTTTTTTTTCTTTAGTCAAATGGATTCCAAACAGTTGCAGTTAACATGTGTGGAGTTTTAGTGTGTGACACTGCACAACACTTCTTATTGTATCATTACAACTTTAATGTTTGGCAAAGTAGATCCTTCTCTCAGGCTCTGATTAATCGACGAGCACACAATGTTCGATCATGCACACAAAACTAGTGAAAATGACAAACCCCACTTTCATGTGAGACTGTTTCAGTCATATTTTGTCACTTTTGTGAATTGCTAAGCTCAATATTATGACTTTGGCGTGATTTTTGTTAGGTTTACACTTTCCAGTTGCATTTGCTGTTGTTTTTACTTGCTGAAGGTCCTATAGCATTTCTAAAGGGTTAAACTGCTCCATGTCCACATGAAGTGTCACATTTGTTTGACTCTACGTATATATAGACACTCATATATAACACACACGTGAGGTTTCATTTGTCTGCAGCTGTCCTGCAGCTCTGCACTGTTCTGCATCTTGCAAATAGGAACGTGGGGAGAACCAAAGTATCAGGAAGCTGAAGAGGTAGGCAGGAGTATTTCTTTTCTTTTTTTTTTTTTTGATGAAAGAGAAGGTAGCATTAAATGGAGTGACTTTAAGTCCTTCATGCAGAGCAGACTGTGATTAGGGGCTTAACTCAGCAGCGGGCCTCTACTCCCTCTCTGTGTCTCCATCTTTGCCTCAGCCACTGCCTTTGGGACACACACGCCTCTCTGTGCCAAAGCTCTGCAGCTCTTTCTCCAGCTCGAGCAGCTTCTCTTGGCAGTCTGAGTTACAGTGAGTAGAAGGGATGAAGAAAAGAAAGCAAAAGCCAAAAAAAAAAAAAAAAAGAAAAGAAGAAGAAATCCCAGATTAAAGGAGATGTGGCCGAAGGGGCCGAAGACATTTCCTACAAAATATAAAGTTCTAAGGCAGCAAAGCATGAACAACACGCATAGGTCACCTCAGGGAGTTGAATCCACTGCTGGCTGTGTGCTGCTCTTCGCACCCCGGTCCACTCGGTGGGAGCTGAAGAGGGCTACTGGGTGAACTCGTTAGGTACCGGAGATAAACCTCATCTCAAGTCTGCTGAGTGAGAACAGCGGGGGCGGACACACTTCCCTCAATTTATCTCTTTCATTCTCTATGTTACTCTCTCTCAGTCTCTCTAACACACACGCACGCACGCACGCACACACACACACACACACACACACTCGGGCTCTATCTCAGTTAATAGACGAACCACATTCTGATGGTCCTTGTTGTTTAAAGAGTCAGTGCACGCTCTGTTTCACTGCCCTCTCTGCCATCTTGAAAGATGAAACGGAGCAGGTTTGGCAGTTGGCCCAAAGGGAGGGTGTGAGGTGGTTGGGTTAAGGGATTAATATGAGACACTGTAGCAGAAAGGGTGAGAGCTAAACCAGACTTCTATTCAGGGGAATTGGCTGTTAAATGGAACAATTAATGCCATTTTCTGCCGTGGTAGTATGTAGGTGCAGGATGTCGGTTTTAACAGGATTGACACTCTTAATTGTGACAGATAAACAGAATTAAACAGTTGACCGAATTTCACGATGCTCATATATAGATTGTCAGTATATTGAGCTGGATGCACCCATCCACCAATATATCGTCTTTTTTTCCTCTTTAGGGTTTCAGATTGTTGAGGTTATGTCTCCTTGACCTCCGCACAACCATGCACTGTTACATCCGGTGTTGAAAATGAATACCTGGCTATAGTTACTGGTTACTTCTGCAAGTATTAGAGGCGTGTAGCGCCGCAATATGTAACCAGAAAAGCACTGAGAGAGCTCAGACCTCCGCCAAATGGTGTTTTCAACATTACATTTTCCCTTTTTCAAAGTGCCACCATATCGTTGATCTGGATGGGATCCAGACAAAATTTGGCACAATCCAGGACAATGATCCTCCAAATATACATGTCAAATTTAAAGAGAATCAAAACAACATTCAATGAGTTATGATTTTTTTGAAAGTGGTAAATGGGGTTTCCAATGTTAACTTCCAGAATGTTTCCTGACCTTATTCTGGTTCTGATCCAGATGAAATGTTGCACCCTACTAGATATGACCATCCTACACATCACTGGATTTTTACAAGTCAATCAGATATGATCTCCAAGAGAGAGGATGTTTTGAAAAGTGGCTCAATGATAAGTAAAGGGGAGAAACAGGATCTTTGATATTAGTTTGTATCCAGATGGTTATCAGGATCACTCTCAACATTTAATGGAATCTAAGTTGGTCCAGACACATCTTCTGATTTATTTTAGGAAGATCCCGTCAGGAGTTTTTGCATAATCTTGCTAACAAACAGACAAACAAACCATCGCAAAAACATAACCTCCATGGCGGAGGTAAGAATTTAATACATTTTCAACTCATGATGTAGTAATGCCGCATTTTCTAATAAAATTCTTGAAGGGATCATGTGATAAACTTTACTGTATTTTGTAAAAACCAGTTTCATATTGCAACAGTTTTTACAAAACGCGGGTGTGTGGAGCTGCATTATGTAGTAATAGTGTAATATGTAATAATGTAATAAATGCTTTTATTTGTGGTTTTATGTTTTGTATCGTCTATGATCATTATTACCTATTGACTACATTATTATATATTGCTCCGTTTTTACATAAGGCGGTGCTACCTGGCGTTACCTTGCAATTGCTGAAAAGATGACGTACATTCTAGAAAAAGTTGAACATTTCACAACCTTTTATTAAATATGCAAACATTTGTATTATTGGTGTGTCGCTGTGACACATTAACTGAGCTCTCGTCGGTGTGATTGATTCGCTCATTAAGTTCAACTGAAGTTTCATCAATTAGTTCGAGGAAGAGGCTCCATATTGTGGATGTCGGTGTGTCTTAAGGAATAGAAATAACGAAACCAAGAAGAAGCAGCCGAGCTGCAGTACCACAGACAGCAGTGCAGAGTATATATACATACATTTATTTACTGGTGGTGATTGGGATTACTAAGTTTGGTAAAGCAGTCACCAGTACGAGTAACTGCTTTGGTTTACACAAGAGCTTACAGTTGGTTTCTGCACGAAAGAGAAACAGCAGCAAAAAACGTGAGCAAAATTATTTTGTGTAAATTAACACATTTTCCCTCAACACTGGAAGTGTGCTAATGTTCATGCTTTCTTTCATCTAACTGACATCTTTTTATTTGATGAGTCATGCTTTCTATGATTAATCTTTTCTGTATTCATGTATACGCTTTGTCAGGGAGAAAGATCACAGTGAAGCCATACTATGTTCATTTTTTCTTCTTGGAACCACTCCATTTGTTTCTGTATATTTTATGAATTCATTCAATTCAACTTTATTTATACAGCACTAAATACAACACAATCATTTCTAGGTCCTTTCAACAGAGAAAACCCCCCCAAAAATCAGGAGTTTTGTAAATCTTCCAAACATCAGTGGCATGGTCATTTTGTCATTTTTATATTTAAAATCAACCACTAATTCACTAAAAACATCACCAATCCCTAAAACACTTTTGTAGTTTCATATATTCCACAAAGTTTCACATATTGATGTTAAAAGTAACGAGTGACTATTGTTCTTTCCCCCCCAAAAAATGTGCTGCTTCTGTCTAAAACAAGCTGGACACCGTCCACGTTTACCTTTCATCTCTTTAACTCACTGTGTGAGTCCTTCACAAAAACTGTATCTTTGAAATCTGTCAGACAGACTGTGTCAGTTTGAAGCCTGGAGACCGATAATGGATGTGTTTATGAAACCCAATAATCTGACAGCTCAGCAAGCTGTTTAACAATTGGCATTCGATGGCGTCACACTGCGCATTGGGAGCTGAAAGACTTAAATTACGTACCTGTCTCTATCTGGGGCACATATATTTTCTTGTGCACAGTATTTCTGTGTAACAGCTTATTCAGCAAAGCCCTGAAGAAGATCAATGCCTGGTTCGTGTCCCGATCTAACCATTTCTGAAGACGAACATGTGCATTCTATATTTGCAGTATTTTACGGTAAGGGGACAGGAATCCCTTGGCCACATAATGATTCACAAATGCCTCATATCTCCACCAGTAGGAAAGCACTTCTTCCCCTGCAGCTCGAAAAAAGGTTCTTAAAGATCCAAAGCTACAAAGACTTACGGAATAGTAAAGGGACATGTTTCCAGACTCCATTTATGAGGCATTAGGCTAGGACAGGGTAGAGGATGGCTGCTATGCCAGAGCTCTTATAATACCTTGGGGGATTTCATCATGTATGCTTTGAAGTGCGGAATGACAAACTGGAAAAGGGTTTGGGCTGCATCGAGGTTAGCTTTCTTTCTCTTTTTCTGAGAGGATTAGCTTCTGTGTCTCAGCTCGGAAAAACGCCCGCTCTCATCTCACCCCTAATGCACTCTCCTAGTTTACATAGATCACAAAGATCGTCATTATTATTTATTTGTTTTTACTTATGTTGGCCTTGTTCTTTTTTTTTTTCTTTCTTTTTTTTTTTTTTTTTTAATTGTGAATGAGTTACAGCTTAGCTGTAATATCCATTAATCGTATTATAGGTCATCAAGGCGGGTCCATACTTTGTGTACCGGACCAGCTGCTGCTCTTTGAGACACAGTGGAACATGACACAGGAACATGACTGCCTGTTCAGAAAATGAGCTCGCTGAGTGGCATCGCTGGCAGCAGCAAACACCCCGTGTTCATGGGTGCATTTACGGCATTGTCTGGGGAAGGTCTGATTTACAAACATAATGACTCCAAGCTCTTACGGCCAAGATGAATAAAAGGCTACTGTGTGTGTGTGTGTGTGTGTGTGTGTGTGTG
>OMNM01006161.1:2945-33281 GCA_900302745.1 Parablennius parvicornis
AAAAAAATTTGTTTATTTTTTTTTTTTTTTTTTTTTTTTTTTTACTCTTTAAACAAGACTGAGTTGTTTTTAAAAAGCAAAGGCAAAGAGGGTGGATGTTATCACATGCCTGCCCCCCACCACAAATAAACAGCAGCATGTGACCGGTCCACATTATAATGAAACACATTGTTTCTTATTATAGACGTGGATCATTCAGAGGTTGTTCACATCTTAACAAACAAATAGAGCTTTGCAAAGTCCAATGAAGACTATTGAGAGAAGAGATTCATATTCCTTGTATTATTATTACATGCTTCTCCTTTCTTAACAGTGTCATGCTCAATGTAGCATTCAACGCAGCCATCACAATGCACTTATAGACAGAAAACGCCACAGATCCCATATGAGTAAGCCGACTCAGAAGAGAAAACTTTCTGTTGATCCACAGTTTGGGTTTGACAACAGTAATGACCTGCAGAAAGTAAGTGACATATGTATGTCTGCAGAGAAACGACTGAAGCTCTTGCAGTGTAAACCTATAGCAGCTTTATTGTAAAAATGAATTACTAATTAAAGTGTAAAATTTTTGGGGAAAAAGGGGAAAGTTTTGAAGCCTGATCTTGAGGGTAGAATATCTTAGCCTCCTACGCTAAGCTACTATTAGAAAGTCTGAGGGCTGCTTTCTTTTTAATGATTTCATTTCTTTATGTATATGTGCACAATGCGCAGCATCTCAGGTCATATCCACTGGAGATTAATTTCACAGAAAGAAATCATTATTGTGTTCGCTCTCTGTACAGATACCTGAGGTCCATTTCAGAATCTGAAAGCTCTTTTAATTAACCCCCCCACCCCGACGAGGAAGCTCATGTCCACCTACTCTCATCTTAATCAACTCTCGAGTTTGTGTTTTTGTGGGTTACAAATGACTTCCGTTGTATAAAATGACATGAAAGTACTTAAAAATCACCAGCTAATTAAGGGTAATTTCCTGACATGCCTGGGTTGCTACTGCTAGCTTTATTCACACTTCCTCAGCTGATAGGCAGGTGTGGGTTTACCTGAGAGCACAGCAAGCATAGCACACATGATCTTTATGACCCATTTAAATTGTAATTACACTTTTTTCCTAATTTGCTTCACCTCTACTGTAGTCCACATATTTATGAGAGAATGAATGAATGAATGTATGAATGGTTTATTTCAGTTACAGTTTCAATGCAAAAGTAGAATTATGAGTTTATAGTGCTGTTTTGTTTTACAATATTTGTAGCCGAAATGGGACGAGGCAGAAAGGAAGGCTTATTTTTGCCTATCCATTAAAACCAATAAACATCTCTATTTAACATTTGTTCTCACACTACTTCTTTTAAATGCACACAATTCAAATGCCATTATAATAATTTTCTCTTAATTAAATTTTTTTTAATACCTGTGGGAAGACTTTTATTATCATAATATATAAGTATTATAGTATTTTTTTTAATGTTTTTAAGTATACAAAATCTATGAATTAAAAGGTGCAAGATTCAATGAATAGTTTAGTGTTTTCTCAGTAGGAAGCTTTATTTATTATAATAATTATTTTCTGGAGTTTAATGAGAGGGTATTTATATGTTCTATATGCATTTCCCCAAACCTCAGCACAATAGAATAATCTGAAGAATATGATTGAAAGGCAAAAATATACTTTTTAAATAAATTTTCAGGTGATAAGAGGAGATCCACTGTGCAGGAAAATGAAGGAGCAGCTTCAAGCATCTTCTGTCCGCTGCACATGTGCCAGCATTAAAGGGCTTGTGAGACTAATCTCAGGGATGTCAACAGCGGGAGGTGCGACATACTGAAGTGTCACAGCGCTGACACAGAATACATCCTCACAATGTGCCGCACCTCTCCGCCCCATTAACACGTCTGTCCGCCTCCATCACCGGAGGCTCCCAGGTCAAGAAAAAGTGACAGTGTGAAAACGAGCGAAACGGGCTTGGGGTCAAGAGGCGAGGCCACAGGTGTGTGATCTATATAAAGGGAGGGGGGGTTGTTTAAGGCCTCGAGCTGTCAAACACAAAGCTGCGGATGAACGGAGGAGCAGGTGTCACCCTGCTGCATAGTGAGGACAAGAAGGTCAGAATTAGAGCAGTTTATTGTTACCGAGCCTATTGTTAAAAACTTTTTCTTCCTCAGCTCAGCTCCTCTCCTCTCCGAGCGGCTACTGCGACCGGAATGGCAGGCTATTGTCACGTTGGCCGCACGCTGGGATCAATCGCCTATAAATAGACCGTCCTCTTCCAACACAATGGACGTGGACAAATGGGCCTCTCACTGGCAGTGTGGAAAAGCCCACAGGAATCAGATAAAGTGAAGACTGGCTTCAAGTGTGAACATTTTTTATCTTAAAAGTCAGCAAATTGTCTATAAAATACAATAACCGACAAGGCACAAAAAAGGCAGACCAGAAGTGAAATACAATGGTTATAATATTTAATATTTTGTGACAAAATCTCTACAGGGAAGGCTAATTAAACATTTGTTAGCAGACATCAATATCCAGCGTTACAGCATTATGATTCAGGATCATGTGAAAGCAATTTGAACAGAATAGAAAAATAAAATCAAAGATGGACAACCCTTTTGTACAGAGTCCAATATGTGTGCAATCTACAGCACTGGGTGGTTCATGTTGAATGTCTGAGACCCCAAAAAATACACTCTGTTTTCTTTAAATACATTCAGGGAGAGGCTTTTTTTTTCATGTTTAAAAAGAGCCACAGTTGAAAGGGAGTTTTGATATTTTAATGCTGAGCTTCTTGTTGACGGATACCTAGGGCAAGATAAAATGTGGTGTCTCATCCACTTACACACAAAAAAACCATTAAAACTTTGTATTTATATAGATCAAATGATGATATATTATAAAGTCACCCCAGCCAGAACGCATCATAGCATGATGACCGGGACTTCAATATATTACCTGGCTAAAAGTGCCATCATCGGAAAAATCAAAGAGTTTTTTTTTCTAATTATGGTCATGAATTCACTGTGAAAACAGTTCAAAGAAAGGAGACATCATTTACGTGCTTCGTTGAAAAAATTGTGGAGTAAAATTATAACCCAAATGAGGCAGAAGCAGAAGACAACACTCCGTTTCATTTCAGATATACATATCCATGCCATTGACGAATCAGGAGAAAAAACAAAGATTATATTCATCTTCACCTTGGGTTATATACAATATTAAGGGACATTGTACAAAAAAGAAATGCTCGAGTACGGTGCTGTAAGCTTCAAACATGATCATTTTTTCCCCCCTGTCATATAGTTAAGCACTGAGGTTTTGCCATTGACGGATGGAAGTGCATACACGAGTTTGATCCAGATACAATCACTCACTTGATAAAGGACATTTGGACATATTAAAAGAATACTCATTGGACATTCAAGAGGACACGGTATCACTTTTTTTCTTTTTTCTTTAACAAAAATAGACATGGCTTATCCAGCCTTGAAATTCCTTCTCAATATATATAAAATTATGTCTCGTCTATTTACAGTCAGATAGCGTTCTGAGGGATTAGAAAGGTCCTGCTCCATTGCTGCTGGGGATTGTGGGTAGTGCAGTTTTAGGTTCAACCTACTACGAGGGCATACAACCACCTGTTGTGAGTGTGTGTGTTTGTGTGGTTCCACAGGAGGGATTAACTTGATGACTATCTAATTTTTGTTTGTGCTGCAGCTGAGTCCGGCCGGAGTTGCTCTCACCAGAGGACCCCGAGCTGAGAATGATTGTAATCAGCTGATGATGATTGTGCGTGTGGACACGTCAGCGCAGGGGCTGAAAGTACCGAGACACGGACAATAAGTGGCCTGCTACACATTTGCCCTGATCGGTAGCTACTGTGGAAGCAGCCGAGGTTGGGAAGGAACCAGTTGTACTGATGATTTACTGCGTCTTTTTAAGAAGGGAAAAAAAAAAAAATCTTTTGTGAACATACAGGCATGACCTGCAAGACAAAGCTGCTACGGCTGTGCTTATCTATTGTTGTCACGATTGTTGTCGAGCCGACTTCAGCCGGCAAAACCCACCAAAACTTGAGCTTAGATTTTCTCTGTAGAAGAAAAGGAATTACACCTAATCGCTAAACCCCACTCAGAGTAGAGAACACATCCTTAAAAGCACTGCAAAAAACAACAACAAACAAACCCTGCTCAAGTTGTTAATATGGCCTTTTGTTGACTTTTATTGAAAAAAAACAAAAAAAACCAACCTGATATTAATGACATCTCTTTAGATCTCTGGGTCTTTGTTTCGGGACAGATGTTTTCCTGCTGTGGGATTTTTCATTTTATACATCAGGTGAAAACAGATGTGTGGCAGTGTTTCATCATGAGTTGGTGACATTCTCACTGGTTCTCCGATTTTTTTCTCTTCCCAAACGCGACTCTGTGGGTCTGTGATGGGGGGGCGTGGCTCTGCAGTTTCTCAAACAGACGACTGGTCCCACACCTGGAGGATGAAGACGACAAAAATAAATGTCAGCCTGACACATGGACAAAGTATTTGACATGAGTTCGTTAAGGTATTTTCAAATGATGGGTTAGTGAGCTGTGACTTCTTAATGTTTTTCATCATGAGGGTAATTTTCAGATTAATAGTCCTTCACAGTAATTACATGCTTATAAACAGTGTAACCATCATGGTTTTGTGGTCAAGCATATCTTATCGATTTGATTTGTGATTTCCTAGAATCATAAATCATAAATAAAGGGGAACAAAATCCTTAGAGTGATGCCCTCGATGCCCAGGTGTTCTGTACTGTTGTCACTCTCCAGTGCCCGCTGGAGAAGTCCACGCTCCATACTTTGAAAACCAGGAAAGACGGTTGGGTCAGAGGTGTCAAACTATTTCTAGCTCCAAGGAACACATCGAATTTGAGTTAAATTGGGCTGAACCAGTATGATGATAGCAGATGACACTACAAATACCGACAAATATTTCTTATAGTTTTACTACAAAAAATAAAAATCTGATGTTCCCATTGAATGCAAAAAACAAAAGGTTAAAAAAAAAAAAAAAAAAAACCTGAAGAAAAAAAAGTGTGGATTTTCCAAGAATTTCTGCAGGCTGTATCTATTATTTTGTTAGCATTAAGGTGGCCAGGTTCCACTGCTGAGACACAGATCTCTCATTTCGACTCTTGCTGCCATCTGCAGTTCAGTTTTCACATTTATTGAAACAGTCTGACCCTGACTAGACATTTAGGGAAAGTGTTTACATATTTCAAAAGATTATTAATTGTGTTTACAAGGTTTCACGAGGTCATCAAATGTGCCAGATGGGGCTGGACCAACGTCAAAAACTAGACCCACGCAGTAACTACGTTGATAGTATAACGAATATCTTTAGGATCGAACGACATAGTTGACCTTAGCGAGCCTTCTTGGAGGAATTACCTCTTTGCATTCAACACAACTCGTTCATATTGAAGAGTCAATTTCACACAAAAGCATTACCATGAATGAGTGGCTCAACCTGTGGATACAAAGTCATTAAAATCAGACAGTGAAGTCTCTGACAGACCTTGTTAACAGGGTTAATTGGCGTGCGACCAGAGCCAGTGTGAAGCCTTTGGCGCTCTTCAAATCGTCCAGGGGACCTTTCCCTGCGGACGTCCATCATGCGGCCGGGGGAGCGGTCCATACGGGGGTCTGCCATGGCCCTGCCTGGGGAGCGCTCTAACCGGGGGTCGCCCATGGCCCTGCCAGGAGACCCGCCAATCCGGCTTTCCAGCATCCTTCCGGGAGACTTCTCTCTCTCCAGAGGGCGGCTGGGCGACTTGTCCCTCCTGAACTCTGTGCGGGCCTCTCGATAGCGGTGCGGCGTGCCGGGATCACTGTGGACCATTGGGTTGGCCGCCAGCCGTTTAGAGATGTGCTCATTGTAGGAAGGAGGCCCTCGCTTGTTCGGGCTGTTGAGAAGAACCGAACCGCACAGATGCACACAGATCAAATAAAAAGAGTTTTTTTTCTGTCTGAGGTCAAGGGCTTTGTACAGGACTGTGGACAGCAGGATGCTTGTTGATGTGGTAAGATGATGGAGTTAAAGAGCTAACAAATAGCCCAGTGTTATTTTATAATGGGAAGGGGCTAAACCCATAAAGTCCATTTACTTTTATAAATGAAAATGGAGTCAGCAGCAAACAACAACAAAAGAACAAAGCTTGTGCTTGTAAAAGCACAGCTGTTGGTGAGCTACATATTGTAATAGATGAGTCGCAAGACATAAAAAGAATAATCTTTATTTTGTTTCCTTTCTGCAATTGACAGAAAGCAATAAAAAAAAAAAAGTCATTTTGATGAGCTGAAGAATAATGAAAGATAAAAAGACAAATCTTAGAATTTGTTACAGATAAAAAATGGACTTCTCCTCCTGCAAAGCAAAAAATGAAAATGTTACTTTGCTGTTTTAGAGCCCGATCAAACATTCAGGCCAGAATTAAACCATCACCACATGAAGAAGCTGACCTGAGCCCATCAGTACCAGCAAAGCCCAGTGACCCGACGACAACACCAGTGCACACAGGATAAGAAAAGAGCTGTATTTTCCTCTTCATTTACTTTAGAACTAAGAAAGTGAACATATTTGGAATTGCTGTGCATCAAAACTGACTTTCTCTAGATGTCTTATTAATACAACAGTATTCCTTTTCACATTCAACTCAAGATCTCACATGTGATTTTACTTCACTTACACTTTTAAGTGTATGATATGGTTTAAATCAGAAAGTATTGACGAGAGAAGAAAAAAAAGTAAAAAAAAAAAAAAGTTAATGTTCAGTGTGCCGTGTAATACTAAGGAGTCACCCAAATAACATCCAGGCAAAATGTGGAAAACTGAACATGAGTGAACTGGCACAGGTTAACAAAATAACAAAAGTGTGTCATTACCTGCGTCCAGAGCCGTTCCTCTGCAGGTCTCCTCCTCCACCTTCTTGGCTCTGGACCAGGTTGCCCTTGCAGCAAATCACCCGGAGTTTGTTCTGGTAGGATGAAGCCAGGTAGATGGCCCCGGAGGAGATGGCTGGGCCAAGGTATCGCGGGTTGGGGATGTCCAGGTGTGCGTATGAATGAGGCCTGGTAAAGCATAATCTATGAGACACTGTGACCTTTGATTGTTTGCTCGTGTGTCTGGTGATTCCAGCGCAATCTTACCCAAGAGCAGCATGTCCCTGAATCTCAATAACGTCAAGAGAGTTGAAGTAGGTCACAAACAGGTAGGGCTCTCGATATGCTGAAATACCAAAAAAATTCAAATCATTTTACAAGTTAATAAAGAACAACAACAAAAAAGTTATACTGATTGTTTTACACTAAAGCTAATCTTATATTTAAACTCGATTCAGTTCTAAAAATGTAGGCTTTAATGTAAAACTTAAGAGCTCCACCTACTTGAAACTCACTGGTGCCAGTTAAATTTGAGAAGCGTTTCACTCACCAAATGAAAGCGGCAAGCGGCTCCATTTAATATCGTCACTTCTGCTCCTACGGCCGTACGAATCCACAAACACACCAAACTCTGCAAGAAAAACATAAATCGATAAAGAGAACACAAATTAAACAAAAAACAATCGAAGCTGTGCGATTTTATCTTGGCGGATTTGCTGCAGATGCTGCCCACACAAACAAAAGTCTTACCATGGAAACAGAGCAGGTATTCATCCTTCTGTGGAGCTGTGGTAACCTGGATGATGGAGATGGGGAAGCTGTGGGAGGACGCAGCGAACACAGCTGAAGCTAGCGTTACATCGTTTTTATCCAGGAACTCTGCAGAGAGACAACACCGTTTTTTAAGCCGGCTCGCTCAGATGTGAACTTGAAGACCTCGTAGCAACAAGGACACGCTTGTCTACACCTCGTTCGAACCATCTGCTTGGAGAGAAATGATACTTTAAAGAGCAGAACATGGCGGGAAGCCTACCTTCCAGCACATACTGCTTCATCTCAATCTCATAGAACTTGTTAGTGCCGATGATGATACTATAGCCGGTGAAATGGATGCAGCTGCAGGGCTCCGACGTCTCGATCTCCTGCAAACACATCAGCAGTGCTACCTTTTCACATGCATCACCACCAGGAGCAGAAAAAATATTCACAGTGCATTGTGACATACTCTTTGAGACAGTTAAAGCTCATTCACCTTTCTGATGCAGAACTTGTTGAGGCCTTCATTGTGTCGCAGAATGGTAATCTTATTGGGCATAGCAGCACAGATGCAGGTACCATTGTCAATCTGTAAGGAAAGAAAACAACTCTGCAATCAGGAGAGCAGTAAATACCGGCAATCAGACAACACACCGCAACGCCATTACCGTGATGTTCAGCTCATTAACTTTGACTGAATCACAATTGAGAAGGATTTTGTTCTGTGTAAGTAACAAGAGCTTGACTCGCCTTTCCAGAGGAGAAGAGGTGACATCCTTTGACGGTCTCAAAGATGAAGGGGTTGAGGTCAGGCTGAGCCGGGAGATGAGACTGCGACAAAGACTGTTTTACCTTCTTGATCTCCACCAGACACAAAGCCCTCTCCTCTCCTGAATGACACACCAAACATGCCGTCAAGGTTCTGTTTGGCATTTGTAAAAAATAGTGTGTAGAGAACTTTACCAGAAAGTAATCCTGTCAGTAACAGTACATGCGGTGACTAGTTGTATGCCAATTCCAATGAATTATACATTAAAACATTTGGAGACCTAGAGCACATCTTCATAACGATCTCCGTTTACTGACCAGTGATCATCAATAGCTTATCGAGGTCCTTCAGGATCTGGATCTGGAAGACCGACGTCAGTCCGGGGATGTGAGTCAACGAGTTCTTTATGACGTTCAGTGCATACAAACCCTCCTCGGAACCAACCAAGACGATCTGAGCAGAGAGACGGTGAAAAACTTTAACAAGTGGAGCACGGTGGTGTTGCTGAGAAAGTTTTTGTAATGCTGAAAGTGACACTGCAGGCTTACAATAAACTGGCAGTTTTCATAGTGATGGAGGATCAGACCACCCCACATCAAACCCTCGCCCCGCCCAGGTAAGGTATAGGTGCACATTAAGAGAGCTGCTGATATGCCTTCACTGCTCGAGTGAATAGTTTTTTCATTCTGCTCAGTTAAACATATTTTTGCTTTTAACTTGAACTTACAATAAACTTTTTAAAGTCACACATGTATCGCCAATACTTTATTAAGCCATGTTTCAGCTGCTTTTATTTTTTTTAAACAAATAATAAATTATAAAGTAAAAGAACGCTGCTCAATAACATGCTATCAATCTTTTACAGAAATCCAGAAAGAACCTTCTCCAGTTAAGAATTTTTAAGCAAAAATCATGAAATATGTGTGCTTTTGTTTAGTATATTGCTTTTCAACATGTTTCATCATGTGTAAAATGCACATACGGCTGTTTTACCGTGACTTTGAAGTATTGAAATATCCCTAAATGAACTAAATGAAGAGAAGTCATTCTGATAAGGGAATCACACGGCTTTCTTTATTTCTTCTTCTTTCTACTGTAATTGCTACTTTTAGGTTTTGGCACCAAAAGGCGACTTGATAATCTTTATCTGCCTCTTGTATCCTTCTACTTCAGTTCTAAAAAACATTTGTTTTCCTAATATAAGTAATAGTTTTGCGATTCACTTATTTCTTTAGAAATAGTCATTTCTGTGATCCTTAGATTGGTGTGGAAGAAATAAAAGAATGTCTCAGTCCGCTGTATATCAGGCATGTTTCCATCTTTGTACCTGGTCAGTGAGAGGCAGGGTGCAGTTGATGTCCAAACGATCGTCACCTTCCAGCTTCAACAAAGAATTGCCCAAAAGTTTCTATCGAGACCCAAAAAAGAAGAAGAAAACAAACAGAAGAAAGACATGGAGCAGGTAAAGAGGCAGGTTAGAATGAATGACTGTGAATCACTTTGCTTTAGAGCTAAACAAACTATCCCATGAAAAACCACAGCAGCAAAGCTTTTACAAACATCGAATCAGGGAAATCCATTGCGATGCAAAATGGAAATCACACGTGAGAGGTGTCTGAACCAGACCAGATATATTCTCTTCAAAAAAGACACAATGAATGAGCTTTCAGGGTAAACAAGTCATTGTATAGTTTTAAGCCTTTTGAATGTCTATACAATCACTCATGAATACTATAGATTCAAATGGCTGAACAATGTGGATAAATGTTTTAAGACATTAGTATTTAACTGCCTTTATCAAAATGTATGGTTATCATTAGGTAGAGCCTCAGTTTGACAGAAATGGCAGCATCATGATAAATGTGTATTGCATTAGAGTGGCAAAGGAAGCCAAATTGAATGAAGTGTTAAAAAATAAAAGGAAAGAGGCTGCAGGTAACCGTGAATCGTGAAAGCTGCAGGAGGAAACTGAGAAAAATATTACAAAAAAATCTAAATAAAAATTACAGGAAGAAAAAGGGATGGTAGAGCTTGTGAGATAGATGGTAAAAGTGCAGTTGTGTGTGTTCATGGGAGGGAGGGAGAACGAGAAACAGCAAAGTTTAAAATGATCCCTGCTGGCTACACAGTTTCATGTAGAACTTCTGGTCAGGTCGAACACACTGGAGACTAAAAATAGCTTTACATTTGCCAATTTATATTTCAAGCTAATGACACATAGCATTTGCTACGTGATAGTAATACATACCAACGCCGTATTTTTTTAGTCCCCACATAATCAATTACGATCAATGAAGTGTCATCTTGGTGAAAACCAAGGTAGCAATATGTCAGTAAGTACAGACTTCAGACTTCAGCACTAAAAATTATCTAACAACCCTTAAATCATGTTGGATGAACTTCTCATAAAGCTTGTAAATCATGTGCAAGACAACTCTTGAAAAAAAAAAAAAGTGAAAGCTAATGAGGAAACATGGCCTATTGGAAAGAAAACACATATTTACAGATCACATGTAATTGACTATTTTCAGGCTAAAGGCTGCCTTTTTAACTGAGGGAGTTGCACTTTTTGGAAACAAGCAGTTCAAGGAAAACCTTCCAAGGGTCGACTGGCACAGAATAAAGGGAAGATCGAGATTTTCTTCTGAAACGCCAACACACACATGAAGCACTAATAGCAGATTCCTGCACACTGAGGTTATGCTTCACATCAGTGGGTCATGTGTGCACATGTGTCTGCCATGTTTCAGTGAAAGGAGGCTGAAGCAGTGCGTGGCTTTTGGGGAAGCATGCAAAACACAGCATAGGACACAAAGTCAGTGGTGCACAGCAGTCTACTCACATCCAAGCAATATTTAAATGTATGTGTGAATGCAGTAACTGACCCTCAGACTGTGTTGACCTGTGCTAGAGACCATTGGTATGGTGTGCGTAGATGAAGTACAGCTACTGCATGCTCAGTCGGTCGGTCGACTGAAGCCCAAGCGTTTCGTGCAGCTACTTACTGTACCTGAACCAGAGGGGAAAGGTTCTTCTGTCTTTTAGAAACACCTGCCTATAATATGATCCACACAACCGAGTTCAATGGAGATACACACGCACAGTATATTTACATGAACAAGGACGATGACGACAAATAAATACAAGACGGATGTTGACCACATGCAGAGAGAGAAAGAAGAGGGAGAGGGAGAAAAAGAAGTGAAGGCACTGGCTGATGTTTAATGGAGGCAGTCTATATATTCTACCCAATCTTCACACCAAAACAATACAGCTTCCCTTGGATAAAGTTACTGTTTGAATGGGTCTAACAGCCAAGCTTGTTTTGTATAAAAGGAGGAATTAATCCTTTTGTTGCCAGATGCACAATATACTTACAGCATCGGAATCTACTTTGTCTTTCGACCCACGACTACCGGCCACGACAGATTCCAGTACCGCCACCCAGCGCTGCTTGTCAGGAAAACTAGGAGCCATGAAGTACACCGCCTGGCCGGGCCAACACGTGGTGTGGGGATGCGACTCCAGCTTCAACACGTATGGGATGTCTGCACACAAAAACAATAAGATGGATCAGCTGGGAACTCAGCTCGCAGCTTCATTTCACAGCTGAGCAGAACTGTCAACATAATGTTGTATTTTGACGTGTTGTATTTTGATTAAAAGTATTTGACGGGGTACAAGAGTCAATTTGAAACTTTAGAGGGGGTGTGGGGGAATGATTCTCTTGAAATTCTATAATAGCTTGAGTGTGACAGGATTAGCTGCTACTGATCCAGTACCTGACTTGGCGGTGTTGATGAGCTCAGAGGATCCAACAGCTCCATGAACAGTCACCTCTCCATCAGGCAGACACAACTCAAACTCCTCCTCTGGCTTTATACAGTCTACAGAGAGGGAGAGCGAGCGAGAGAAAAAAGCTTAATTCCTATTGATTCCTGCTGCATTAGTAATACAGTATATGTAGTAATCCAAGTGGTTGAATTACTACTCCTCTGTCAAGTTTGAGCTCTATCTTTCAAATGAAAATGAAAACATTGCCATTTGGAAGAGTTAAATACTGACCCTCTCTGGGCTCAGTATCATAGACAGACACTTTGGTTCCATCCAGCACCACGTATTTCCTCTCCCAACCCTGCTGACCACGCTTTCCATTCCTATGAAAGCAAAGAGGCAAAGCAATAGTGTCGCTGGACGCTGTGTACATAGAGGAGCGTGTTGCATGTGTATGTAGCAGTAATGTGCTGAACTGGTCACCTCGGCTGCTTCATCCATCCCTCCAAGCGAACATGGCCACTGGCCTCTTTGACCTGCAGCGCCGGTGAGTTCGCCTTTTCTCGGCACAGAGCCTCAGAGAAGTGAGTGGCGTACTCAGCCGGCAGACCGCAGGTGGCCGGAAGACATGGTGAGCATTTTGGATGACACAGAGTGTGGCACTCTGCAATAAGACAGAAGGAGAGATGGAAAAAGCCTCTTACAGACACATGTTTTATTTGATATACCAAGTTTTTTTTAAAGGATTATTTTATAGAAATCAAAAGCTCAATCAGCTAAAGATTATTCTATTAAAATATTGAAAGATATGTCACTATTATAACTGGCATCATCACTGTAACTGATAATGAGGACGAAGACAACAGTGTTTTACACACTTGTTTTTAGAATTTCTAATCCCTGTCAATTTAGGAATCACATTTCGTCCTGTTTTCATAACTGCAGAAACAAAATTGCTGGTCAAAACAAGAGAAATCTGATTATATCATGTGAGAGAGATAAACGTGATGGCTGTGCTGCAAAAATGATTTTTCAGTTTGTGTTGACTCGCCAATAATGTATCCTCCGAAATATTTTCACATTCAAGCTGGTCCGCTACTTGCACAGGATACAGACCTAGACAAGTGGCAGCCTGGCGTCCAAAATGCACTGTGTCCAGGCAGACGGCACACTTGGCAGCCCTCATGTTGAGGCCTACTGTGAAACGATGAGGAATGTTGTGGTGCATTCGTTCTTTCACACGGCGACCAAACTCTACAAAAAAAAACAAAAAAACAAAACAAAACAAAAAAAAGACAACAGAAAATATAAATGGGCATGGAAAGGAGTCATGAAAAAGAGTAGAATGTGGCATCATCACATTGTGTTTCAGGCTTAAACAGATCATCTATGATTAAAGACTGAATGCATCTCAGTTTTTTTTTTTCCAAGCAGTATGGGGAAGGGATGTCAAACTCATTTTATTCCAGGGGCCACATACAATCCCACCTTATTTCGACGGGGGCCGGACCACGACAACAACAGCTAAATATCCTTTAAAAAGTAATGTTTCTTTTTTTAAAAACTCCAATTGTTCTACCGTAATTAGTTTTAGTGCAAATAAGTATAAATGCATAATATAAAACTTTACATTTCATTTCATAACTTTGTATGAAACCTGAACAATAAAAAAAAAAAAAAAAATAGATTAACAGTAAGATTTTACAGTTTGTTTTTTTTAAATGATGCCTTCTGGTGGAAAAAATGCAAATCAAGTCCTCCATGTGCAGCCTCAAGCATGCATGCGTTTACATATTTACCCTCGCAATTGTGGTTTAGATGCTGATGATATTCCACAAGCAACGATGCTTGTAAAAACTCCTTTTTACAGCTGACCTCTGGGCATAATCTGCTACTCTTTCCAAAAAACAAAAACAACAAAATCCCTGCAATCCCTCGTAAATAAATGAACAAACTTGACTTGGCTATTTCGTCTCATGGGTCAAATTGGACCGGACAGGCTTGTGTTGACCTCTAGGCCGTATGTTTGACACCCCCAGTATCGGAAAATTGCAAATGATAAAGTAATATTAATCATAGTTTAATGGTTTTCATCAATCTTCATGTATTTTAGTGTAAGTCAATCAGAATCAGATTGCGCATGCCAAGCATGAGATGTACTCAAATGTTTCCAACTGAAAAGCTACGATATGCTATATAAATCATGACTCCATCAATGTTGCTGAAAAAAAAGAAAAGAAAAAAAGAGGCAAGAACATCATGTCAGCCATGACCAAAAGTCTCAGGTCAAGTCAGTGTCAGCCAGCTGACGATAGGACGGGAGTACGGGATGATAACGAGCATGTGTGCGCACAGGAGATCATGCATGTACAGCAGGTGGACTCTGAGGAGACACACGGTGGTGACTGCTAACTTACTTTCAAATGTGACCCTCCTCTTTTCTGTGAGGAGCAAGAGGAAAGAGACAGAAAGGAGAGAGCAGTCTGACAATAACTAGGTGGAAAGCAAAAAAAAAACAAACAAAAAAAAAAACAAGAAATAAAACAGAGACAGTAAGAGGCTTGCCTCACAAAGCAAGTCTGACTTTATTTTTGAATGAATTCAAGAAATTTCATTATCACTATTATTATTTTTTTAACTGTTTCATAATTTAGTTGGCTTGTGCTCCTCTGAATGAGACACTCAAATGAGACATGCACAGCATAATTTCTGATCAACCTAAAGAAAAATGTTCAGTTTAAAATGGAAAGCCTAAATTAGGACCAATGTTACCTGGATAGTCCAGTGTAACTTCACTTTGTGAGACAGGCCCAAGCAGGATTATAATGTTAACTGGATAAACACACAGTGGATAAAAACCATAAAGCAGTTTGGGTTTTTTTCCACCCTTCAATCCATGTATTTTGTTTTGGGCCAGCTCCAGGTACTGAGAGTTGTTATCCAACTGCATTTCAACTCATAATCCTGCTTTGTGATATCAACCATTGACCAAACAACACACATAAAACACACCAGAAAAACATAACAAGTGAACAGGGAGTGCATTGGTTAGCAAAGGTTTCTCGTAGGCTGGACGTCATTGTACCTGTGTGTCTCTTTAGTAAGTTGTAAAAGACCAACCTTCAGGTGTAGAAGTCTCTTTAGATCGGGTTGAGGGGTTGAGCAGGCTGCTGGGGTTGGGCTGATGTTCAGGAGACTTGACGATGGCCGACATGAGGATTTGATGTCGAGCCTGGGATGGTGTGGAGGAAGCCACATGGTCCTGGGCTTTGAAATGAGCCGCTGCATCAACAGGAAAAAAAAAAAATCCTCTAATATATCAGGGGCTATTACTTGGTAAATATTTGTCTCCATTACGAAAAAACCTCCCCCAAAAACCTTACACATTATGAGATGAGTCTCATAAGACCTGGCAGATGCGAGTAATGGAGTAGGATGCTCTCGTTCTAACTCTGTTAAAACATGCCTGGGAATAGATTAGAGAAGGAGGGTTTCTTGAGCTGACTCAGATCGTAATTTCTTTAAAAAAACAAACAAAATAAAACCTTCTATGAGCCAACATGGACCGTCTTTAAATCTGTTTCCACAGAAGAACGGTATTAAGCACTGAACTTTGTTTGAGGGCATGCCAGCAGGGTCAACCTTAGAGCATAACACTAGTGTTCCTACCCTCTTCTCTAAGGGAGCGCAGCTCAATCCTCATCTTCTGCAGAGCCTCCTCCAGTTCTGCACACCTTGAACGCTCCTTCTCCAAAGCCAATTTCATGTCGCCGTACTGTAAGGGCACCGCCGGCTGGGCCTGTGGAGCCAGGGCCCCGTTAGTCGTGGTGCCTACGTCCTCTCGTCGACGCCCAAATATTCCCTGCTTGGAAAGGAAGCATCAGAAAATCAGAATATGAAGATATTAAAATAACAATACTAATACTATGCAGGGGAATTTTGTGTAGATTTTGTTAAACTTGAAGCTGAATTACAATATAATGTGGGCAAAAAGTAATTATCATTGAATATTCTCTCAGACCTTCTTTTTTTTGGTTGGCTGGTCCATTTTGGCTTGGAGGAAATCAATAAGTTTGGTCTGTTGGGAGATCGTTCCCTCCATTTTCACCTTCTCGTGGGAGTACACAGCCTGCAGGACGGAAAACAGAAGCTCAGAGAAGAAAATACCTCTGAAGACAATTTTTGAATAGAATTCCCTTTGGGGAAAGATAAATTCCAATTACACTATCCCCATAGTCCCACTGAGGTTCTTCTTCGCTTGACAACATCAGTTGCAATATTTCAATATCTTTCTCCCTGGAGGCCACTTTATTTCATAGGATTTCAAAAGGTTTTGGATTCTTCACCTGTATATTCTCCAGCTGGTATTCCAGGTCTGTTCTCTCAGTCTTGAGCATGTCAGTTTGGTCCAAGGCATCCTGCAGGCCTTGGGTCAAACGGAAAATGTGGCTCTTCTGGAGGTCCATCTGCTGCTGGAGCTTCCCTTGCTGTAGAGAACGTTTATATTGAAATAATCAAATCTTGACTCTGCATAAGATAATAAAGATAATGATCTCTGATGAGTTGAGATGTGTTTGTATTTGAATAAAGAGCTTAAATGCAATAAATATGGGTCATTATATTCATTATGGTGGTCTTATTGCACTTTCTACCTCTTCCATCAGCCGCTGTTTCAGTTCCCTCTCTGTCTCCAGTTTCTGTTGTAAGCTGCGGGCGTTCATCTCCAGCATGGCGTGCTTCTTCTCCAGATCATTGAGCTATGACATTATGTGAACACACATTACCTTGAGACACAACTTTGCAGAAAACTGAGTTGATCTTCTTTTTTTGACAAATCAATCTTATTTGTCCAGGCTTTTCTTTTCAAGCACTGAAGGTCGGGTTCAAGTTAGATGACAGACTCACAGTATCAGACAGACTTTCAGCCTTCAGTCTTTGCTCCTTCAAAGCTTGCTGCAAAGCCAGGATCTCAGCTTTATGCTCTTTGACGGCCAGTTCCACTGCCTGGCGAGACTCTGAGCTGCGCTGGTCTGCGCGCAACCTTCAAGAACAATAACAACAAGTGAAATGTGAAACAAGAATTTCCCTACACCATGTGTGTATGCAAAAATTAAAAAGTGGATGACTGAGCGTCACCTGTTCTGCTTCTCGTTGTCCAGCAGCCTCTGCATGTCCCTGGCACGCCTCTCGGCTTGGCTTTTCTCATCCTCCAGAGCCCCTCGCCATGCCTCCCACTGCCTCTCTTTCTCGAGCAACTCGTCATTCAGGGACTCCAACTCCACCACCTGCTCCTCCAACATGCTGCATGTGGTCTTCAGTGTCTCAATGTTCTGAGAGCACAAGTGAAGGAACAGACTGAAGAGAGCAGCTTTCGCCGGTAACAAGTGATTGTTGTCTCAGTGCAGTCTCACAGACGGCACATGGCCACAGTGTTTCTGTTGCTCAGATTGATTGCTCAAACATTTCTGCTCAACTGGAACTGTTTTTTTTGTTGTTTTTTTACTTTATGAACACTTTGCTTTGTCTGTGTTGAACAGATTGAAATAATTTACCAGTCTGTATTAGTTAGCCCCCACTACCTTCATCTCGGGCTGGGCGGTTTGGCCTAAAAAAAAAAAAAAAAAAAAATCTAACTTTTTAAAAAATATCTGATATTGAGTTTTGATTTTTTTTTCTTAATGCACTTAAAAATGACTGCAGACATCAGATATACTGTCAAAAGTGCAGCTTTATTGCTGTGATTGTCCTCAGAGTTAAAATGCCTGAAAACAATTCCAAAATAAAAAGTAAATGAGGCTCTGTCATTCAACAAATTCAAGCGTTAACCAGGTGTACACCAGGGAGACTAGAGTTTGTTGCAAATTCGATAAATCGATCCTTTGCCCAGCTCTACTTTCATCAGAGCGTAGGTTACCTGTTTCTGGTTGTTGAGGTGCATCTCGCGGTCAGCCACCTCCCTCCTGAGGCGGTCCACCTCCTGGCTGAGCTGCAGCTGATCCTCCCGGTCGTCTGAGGCTTCATCCAGCTGCTTGGACAGGTAGAAGTTCTGACGGTTCAGCTCAGCATTTTCCTGACTCAGCTGTGTGAGCTGCTCCTCCAGGTCGGTGATCACCTGAGGCGATGAAAATGAGAAAAAAGGTGTTAGCCTCATTTGTGGAGGTGAAATAGGGTTCAGGAAACAAAAAACTAGGGGTGTGAATTGTAGAAGTCATAACACAGCTGGGCTGATGTTAATTAACACCTCTAATGTGAACAGTGATGATGAAATTAGTACTAACAACAGTCTAAGTAGTCACATTATGTGATTATATAATATATTGAATACTTGTACTTTTAAGAGTACAAGTATGTGATTTTATTAATATTAACACCATGTAACCCACTTTTCAATGAATTTCAAATCATAAAACGCTACAAAGTACGGCAATTTGAAATATCAAAAACCTTCGATCTGTATTTTCAGAGTAACATTCCTGGCTTAGAACTAAATTTATTTACAAGAATTATTGCCATTGTATAAAGCTAACTTTCATGAAGAATGCACTTTGAACACTTTTATATTATATACTAGCAAATCCAGTCATTGTCTGCTGTTAGCGATGCAACGTAATGATGACACAAAGTTAAAAAAATCCTTTACATGATGAAAACAAAAACAAGCCAGAGAAAGTCTTTTTACTTTTGACTTGGGAAATGGTTGAATAGAAATGGGCAGCCCTGGTTTCATTACAAATAAATTGTTGTCTCCACTGACAACATCAAAAACTTTTTTCAGAAATAATTGGAGTGACCTGTTGCACTTTGTTGCACATTGTGTGTAGTGACATTTTTATAGAGGAATACAAAAACAATCTTGGAATTTAGAACTCAGGTCAAAAAAAAAAAAGAGCCTCATAAAAGCAAAATGCATTTGGTAGCAAATTGGTTGATTTAATAGAATACATTGGCAAAATGAAGTAAATTTTAAGGGTCAAACGTGAATTAGCATTTGTTCAAAGGTCTTATAAAACTGTTTGACAAAGATTTCTCAGCTGCTGAAAAATAGAGGCAAAAGACTGGCATCACTCACTGAGCAGCTGTCTCTCAAGGCATCAAACTTCCGCTGAATGTCATCTCTGTGATTCTGTGAAAAACAAGAAGTATAGAAAAGTCACTACTGTTTACAATGATTGGTTGCTCAAAACATTTCGAATAGCTCATATATAATCACTCTCCTTCTAGGTTACAGACTTCCTCATCCAGAAACATATGCACCTGCTTTTCTGGGAGTTACTCTATGTGTGGGCTCTTTTTCGTCCTACCCTGAGAGCGGTGATCTCCTCCTCGGCCTCAGCTGTGGTCTCTTCCAGCTCGGTCTTGGCTTGCTGCAGCTGACTCTCCAGGGCAAGACGCGCCGCCTGCAGGCTGCTGATCTGGGACTCTCGCTCCTGCAGGGACAGGGTCAACTCCGACACCTGCCTCTTGATCTCCAGTTTCTCCTCTTCATGCTCAAGACCCATCTTCAATAGAGAGGAATATTGTCTTTATAAAACAGGAAATTAAACATGTACAGCATTTTGCTTGAGGCACTGCTTCAACTTGGTTATAATAAGATGCTTTATGGCTTTTTGAGGATTCAGGGCTATGATTCATAGCTGGAAAATGTTTCGCGATTAGCAGAGATGCAGAAAGAAACAAAAAGGTGACAAGTGTTGTAGAGATGGAACAGTCAATCAAAACCAACTATATTGGTGTGTGTGTGTGTGTGTGTGTGTGTGTGTGTGTGTGTGTGTGTGTGTGTGTGTGTGTACAGCATGTGTGAAGCGAGGCCAGCAATTAGTGCCAATCTGTGCATCACGTCTCAGTGGGGACGTCTGTGTGGAGGTAGAGGTATGACACCCAGTCAGCAGGCTGTCCACCAGGAACATCCAGCAGACAGCTCACTGTGCACTGCATGCACCAACATAATTGGTTTAGAGGCGCATTTTAGAAGTGGCAGGGAAACATTGTGTACTTTCTGAATCTCTTTGCTGGAGTTTAATGCTTTATCAAATATTTACAGGTACGCATCAGGCGGGTCTGGTTTTAGCGTTTTTTCTCAGCTGTTGTCAGGGCAGCTACAAATTTCCAAACATAACGAGAGAATAACCTGCTAACTATTTTTGTGGAGAACACTGTGGCAAGCCTGTTTTTTAATTAGCTGTTGATCTGAAATGTATCTGAATGTGATCGCCGATCAGCCGCCTTAATCCTTTTTGTGGATGTTAATGATGTAAGGCTGCCCCGTGCACTGGTTAAAGTGAATTACTTAATCTTGAGCTTAAATATTTTTTTTTTTGCACCGTCTCTTTGTCTCCCACAGGCTCACCTCTCGCAGCCTGCTCTCCAGCTCCAGCAGTCGGGTTCTCTTGGTCTGCTCCTGCTGACTCATCTTTTCCAGGTGCTCTTCCAGTTTGGCGTTTTGGGCCTCGAGCTTGCCTGCTTGTGACTCCAAATAGAACTTCTGCTGTCGAAGCTCTGAGATCATCTCCTCCTGGGCTTTCCTGACAAAAATACACACAAAGAAGTCTTACATAGAGCAAATTGTGGGTTTCTCGGACAAGTAAATAAACTGTTATCTATTCTTAAATCAAAGAGACTATTGAACAGATGACACAAAAATGTTTTATATTATCTCATATTGTTTATATGAATATAAAAGAGTCACACGGAGAAATATTTACAACTGTAAAGTTATAACTCTTTAAAGACTAATAAGATTAGTATGAGAGATTTAAGATAAGATGCAAATGAACAGAATCTGCTTCGGGACTTGTCGTTTTTGAGGCTTAAGTTTGTGGTGTCATAGTGCCAAGATCAAAAGAGCTGACTAATGCCTTCTGGAAAAACAGGCTTCACAAATCTGGCAAAGGAGTTAAAAACTGTGCAAAAGAAGGAAAACTGTAACTCTATAAAGAGGGAAATAATCTGCCAGCGGCATGCCTATTAAACTAGCGGCATGGCTATTAAACTAAACAGTTTTGATCTTGAAAATGTAGGAGGAAAAAACTTAAAGTAGCTGGTGTCAGAGGCTGGTGGGCAAACATACATCACATCTACCAGGAAAAACTAACCTATGAGGCTGCCCTGTTTTCTGGTTTTTTTTTTTTTTAACAACACATATGTATTCTTAAAAAAAGAATAATGAAAAAAACTGGTATCAGTGTTTCTTATAGTACACCAACATCATCTGTTCAAAGGGAGAAGATGTTTACTAGTGAAATAAAATGTCAAAAAGTCCACCAATTTCCAGTGGACAGTTTGAGTTTGTCCAACATGACTGTAAATAGGAAGAATACATGCAACTTGTGCAAGCTAAACATTGGAGTCCTCATCTGTTAGTGTAACGTACAAAACTAATCTTTCTAAACAAAGCTATGAATGTTAAAATTGAACTAAAAAGTCCACATCCAACCTATGATTAGCCAAAATCGCATTTCCTGTATTTAACCTCGGATGAATCACGGTTTCCTCTCGGGGGACGCAGATCCGGCGTGGTGCACGATGATGATAAGTGCACACTAATGAAGCAGTTGGAGACAGAGGCTGTGCTTCTCATGAAAGCAGAGTGGGCAGAAGGTCTAGTTAACTCACATATTTTTCTGGGTGTAGATGCTGCTGTTAGCGGCCAGCTTGTTAGCTTCTGACAGCTCGGCAATGCGCTGCTCAAGGTTTTTCATCTTCGAGTCCATAGCATTAATAGTCTGTAGAAGGGAGCACACAGGGTCAACTTACACCCCAAGTATTAGGGACACTCGTATTTTAGCCACACTTTTTCCTTTATTTTTACTGGAAACAGAATGCTGCACTGTATTAGAATCCTATTAGAGTCCATTAAGGTGTTGTCAGATGACTACCTCCCAAAGCTTCTTAACTGCCTCAGTTCTACCACATTAACCAGATTAGAAGTTAAGCCCAGGCTTCATGATGCAACATGAGGAACACTGCGATTTAATCTGGCCTTTTTAACTCTATGCTCCAGTACATGTGAACTACAAAGACAAAGTGTAGTTGATGGTCACAATGTGCATCAATGCTGACTGTCATATAGTCACGGAAAATGTAAAGAATATGTTTACAGACAATAAAAACTGTGATTAATGTATTCAGTCAAATTCATGCGTAGTAACAAAAATAAAATAAAAAGGTAATATATTAATTTATTTGCAAAGCACTGTATTTGCAATAAAATCAAGCATTGTGTCCACCAAGGAGAGGATACGCTTTAAACAGATTTACTGTGTGTTGCCTCACCGCTTTCTGTTCACTGATAAGTTTACAGTTCTCCCTTGACTCCTCCTCCTGCTGCGCCCTTCTCGCCTCCAGGCTCTCCTTGTCCGCGATGTCCACCTTCATCTGGGCCTCCAGAACCTTGAGCAGTCAGAACCAGAGAGCGTTATCAAACAATATACTCACCTGTTTGAATTCGACACCGTTTCCCATTTGAGCTGCAGCCTGTAATCTGCTGTGCGATGAAGAACTCATTCATTACATGGTTGTAAATGGATGACCTAGTGTGGAAACGGTCATTAGCACGGTGTCAGATCCCACTGTGAAATGTGACAGCTCTGTCTTAGACCCACAAGGCACTGATTTACATGTCATGGCTGACGACGATTGACTACCGGCAACAAATATTTCAACATTTTTTAAAATATCCTGAGCAGACTGAGGAATACGAGTGGATGCACCTTGATTTTGTCTTCATAAAGCCTCTCCTTTTGAACCAGTTGGGTTTCCATCCTCTGAGCTGTTGACTGTGCATCTCTCAAGTTCTCCTCAAGTTCCTAGAGATAAGTTCACACATATGATAACCATAAATATTAACATAAAAAAAACAAATTCATTCATGTAAAACACACAATTTTAAAGGTCTAATCAAATATGAAACTAAGGAATAGATGAGACTACCACAAGCACAGAGGGGAAAAAAAGATGTGAAGCAACTTGCATTGAAAAGCTGGAAATCCACAAGCTGTCCGCAGCGATGCCTGCTCATGTTGTCACGGGTAAATTCACAAAATTCTTAAAATCTATGTGTGTGCAGAAAAGTGTGTGTAACGCGTACATGTGCGTATTCGGCTAACTGGTGTGTGGATCGAATGAGAGAGAGAGCTCAGCAAGTGGGAGGAGTGGGCAACGGGGTGAAATTAGGGGTGGAGTGGCAGAGAGTATTAGTGAGCTTTATCTATAGCTCTCTCACCAGGATCTTTTCAGCCATCTGCTGGATCTGCTGGGATTTGGTCTGAATGTCATCTTTCAGCTTATTCTCTCGCCGCTCAACCATCTCCAGCCTCTTTACCTGGTTCTCCAGAGTTTTCCTGCCTTCCTGCTTACACAACAAAAAAAAAACAACATAAGGCTAATTCCAATGGAAATGTCTCAAGGGGAGAATTCTGCTGACATGTTCTAGTTACCAACGCACAGGTTGAACCAACAAGCGTTCATTAAAAATCGTTATCAGCATTGAAATTAGTGTTGTGTGTTCAGTAAGGTACCTCTGTCTCTCTCAGGCGGCGCTTTAAAGTGTCGCTGGAGTCGGTTTTGCCTCGCAGGCGCTCCAGATCTCTTTCCAGCCTCTCTTTGGCCTGCCGGACATTCTGCAGCAGCTCTGTAGCTTCAGTGCTGGCTTTCACTGCCTGAGGGGAAAACCAAAAGGTCAAAGGCTGTTAGTGGCTCCCAAGACAAAGATGCAGATAAGCTTGGGCAAATCTCACCCACTGAGACAAGTAGAAAAAGGCTTGTCAGGAGAAAACATAGGGAATTGAACACTATATGTATATTTCATATGAGTAAGGAAAAATTTTGATTTTAACAAAATTTCACCTTGGACAGTTTGTCCTGGAGCTCCTGGATTTTCACCTGCTGCTCAGCATTCGTCTAAACAAGAAAGGGGAAAAAAAATAGAAAAGCGCACTCCTCCAATATGAATATAAATTTTTGACTCCATAAAAAAAAAAGTTTTATGCTTTGTTTACCTTCTCAAGTTTGGAGAGAAGCTCCTCCACGTCAGCTTTTCCTTGCTCTTTGGCCTGAAAATTTTAAAACAGAAACTGCTAAACTTTCCAGAAATGTATGATCCATTGACAAATGATGAAATTATGACAAAATTACATTATGATATGATTTGGTGTGGGTTATTGCCGAGTACTCATATATGAACCAGCACTCATATGTAAATCAGCGAAAAAGGGCAGGTCCATCAGCCCAGACAGCATTTTTGACACAATCTTTTCCTCGTTATTCTTGAAAGACCCCCATCAGAGCTTCTAGCTCATGAGGGAGATGTCATCACTGCAGCGGTCGTACCCTGAGGTCTCTTCCTAGCCAGCAGTATGCAGATCACATCCAAAGGGACACATTCAAGGGATTTCCAAACCCTGCGATACTATAGCTTAGACAGTGATCCACACTGCAATTCAAAGGCTAAACTCATCACATGTAACCAGCTGCTTGCTGTATTGTTAATGGAACACATCCTAGAGCGACACTTAATAGAGGCATGAATGTCAGGCTTAAGGAATTTGAACACTTTAAGGACAGAAAGTGATTATAAGAAGCAAGCTTGGAACAAATGTACCTTTTGGATTCTCTGCTGATATTCCACTGCTTTCCTCTTGAGCTCCTCACTTGTTTGTCTGGAGTCTCTAAGTTCAGATTCGTAGAGGTCACTTCGACGCCGGGCGGCGGACAGGTCCTCCTCCAGCTGCCTGATGGTCACCTGCATCTCCTCCAGCTGGGCATGGTATTCCTGTGCAAACAACGAAAGAACAGACACACTGTAGTTGTGGACAGTTGATGGTGAATTAAATCTAGAAAAAAATACAGTTTAAAGTCACTCTTGTAATGTTATTGTGATGAACAGGTTATTTTTTTTTGTTGAGATAAATGATTAGTTTTTTTAAAAAAAAAGCCATTCTGAATTACCATAGTTATTATTTCATGTTAAAACTTTCAACATAGTAATGCTTCAAAATAGGATGACTTTATGAAGGATTGTTTTTTCTATTAACCCATGTACAAAGTCATAATTCTCCTGTGCAATATTGGTCCTACAAAAGTAAAGTTACATATATTACATCAAGGTGAGAGAGCAACAACAGCAAAGGCAGGAACTGAGCTGTTAGCGCGGCCAGCAACTGCATCCGATGTGATATAGACGAAGATGTACTTCACAGTTCTGCTGACTCCGTTGTATAGTCCAGTGATCTACAGAAACTGCAGTACACTGTAGCAATGACCATTTATCACGTGTCAAAATCAAAAGATAACAACTCAAGGATGGCTATTTTGATGCTGTAGTTGCCAACTTTGCAGGTTGTGAAGGGGGAAAAAAACAACCGCTTGAGTGTGTGAAAACTTTGCACATAGAACATGATCTTCTTGCTTTCCCACTGATGGCCAAATGAAATGCGTTGTATTGACACTTCCATAATAGCTTAAAAATTATGGATGTAATCCGACAAGGTGTGTGCTTGTTTAATTGAATTGAGTGTGATATGCATGCTGGGTGTCATTCGACTGTGTAAAAAATCTCTTGAGTAATGATCAAAGTCTCCACTTTTGTACCTTGCAGCAAAACCATCTGTACAGATGACCTTTATTAGAGCTGAGGACAAGGAAGTCCTCAGAGGGAAAGCCCTGTCCATGTAACAGGGACACACTGGGGAGGAAATATGATCTCACTGCGTTTTCAGTGAGTCATCACTAATCGATGATAATGTACATCATTTTCATTCACCACTTCTCTTTAATTTCAGTATAAATATTTTTAAGTGCCTGAAAAAACCCCAAAATGCAGCGCATCGTTATGGTGATGAGGAGGAGGAGAAAGAGGATCACCCAAATGAGAAATTTACATACTTGCTCTTTAATTTCTTGCAGCTTGTTGCTCTGTTCGCGGATGTCGTGCAGCAGCTGCAGGGCCTTGTCATCCTCTCTGGAGACCTCCACACGTGCCTCCTCCAAGCTTCGCTTTAAACTCTGTATAAAACACATATATGAACACAAATTCAATGCTGCTGCCCCACTCTGACACCGATGTTTGAAGTGTTGATGACAGCGACGTAAATGACATCAATAAATACAGACTTGTTTGACAGTATTATTTTTCCTCCCCTCCCTCTCTAGGTTCTGCAAGAGCGTACGGATGAAGCTGGTAGCATGACTCACGCTGCATTCAGTAATGTAGGTGGCGAGGTCTTGCTCCAGGATGCTCCTCTGAGTCTCAGAGGCTTTCAGCTCCACATCCTTCTGGTGTAGCACTGACTCCAAGTCAGTCATTTTACGCTGGAACCTGGAAATCTCTTGCTCCATCTTAAAACACAAAAGAAAATATCACCATCTGCTATCTGATGCTGGAAAACCTCTCAGAAATGAATGTGAAATGCTGCTAAACAGTGAATTAGACAAATAACTTATTAAAAAAGACAAGGGGAGTCCAGCAGATGACATTTGATTTCTGAAGAATTATTTATCCAAACACAGAACACGTTGCTTCGGAGTTTTGAATGTTACATGTTTACCCTGGCTGTTTACAACACTAACAGAAGTTCTTTTGATCCATGTTAAGCCAGTCAGCCAGAATAAACAAAATAAATCTGCCAATAAAACCCACAAGATCAACTCATGTAACTTAAAACAAATGTTCCTCAAAATGGAAACCGATTTTGTTCTGGATATTATCATTTTGATGTCTTCTCAGAAATGTTTTCTTTTTAAAACTTGGCTCATGCCATTCATGTATTATCGAAATTAAATAAAAAGAAGAAGTCAACTGGACTTTATTCCTCTCATTTAATTTGAAAAGAGCCAAAGTAAGACTCAGAATGCTGCACTCACTCACCTTATGGCATTTGTCTTGAGTATCTTGTAATTCTTTGCTTTTAAGGTGCAGTTTCTTTTCCATAGAGTTGGTCTTTGCAGGAGAATTGAGTCCCACAGACACTGACCTGCAATGGCAACATTTCCTTTATGAGAAAATTGTGCCGTTTAACTCATGATTTAAGAGAAGTCAAGAAACATGTCGTGAAAAATCCGAAACATCAACAGAAAAAGAAAGTTTGGCTTTAGATATCTGGAGGAAAAATGGTTACAAGGCACCACAGTGCTTATGACTTGATTCCGTCTTTATGCCACAGCTGGATGACGCCTTCCATCTCACTCCTCCTGTATTCTTTCTACATTTTTAATGTCAGCTAAGGCCTAAAATTCCCTTGAATCTTAAAAGACAACTCTTGTGCTCTGACAGAAAACAGAAAAATGCAATATTACACAAATTAATTGTCATTAACTAACCAGAATAGGAATAACAGTGCATCTTCTATCTTGACACAGAAACGCATCACACTTAACAGCAAGCGCCAACAATATTGTAATTAAATGAGCTGAAATGCAGACAGAACACACCCACACAGCACAAATAAGCAACAGACACTGGAAGCGCATAAAGTTTGCAGTGACTCAAATGCCCTTTTTCAGAAAAGTATGCAGAGGAATATCTGGTCTTAACAATAAGGCTCCCCACAACAAATATCACATTCAGCAGAGCATCTTTGAAGAGGGATAGAGCAAAATAGGTTTATATTTAGGATAAAACTGACAAGATCAACAAAACAGTCGACTGTAAACTTGGCATTATTTGCCGTTTGCCTGACAAAATAATGCAACGGAAGAATTTCGGCTGTGTTGTTGCTTGGGTTTGGTCAACACAGAGTGCTGTGTGGTGAGTCCAATGCTCTCATTATTTATGTTTATGTAAGCCGATGTCCCATTTCATTTCCAGCCTTTTGTGGCAATATACAGCACAAAGTCCATTTTCACCCTTTTTGCTGACCAGAAACATGAAAACTGTAAATAAATGAATGGGTCTGTATGAATGAGTTCACCGATACCGCAGAGGGATCTTTAATAAAAGTTGACACAGACTGAGTCACAGTGTTAAAAATAATCACCAAAGCACTGCTGTCTTTGCCACACTGCATTGAGAAACATCTCCTCTGACTCACACACACACACACACACACACACACACACACACACACACACACACTGAGGTCATATGAAATATCCAGGAAACAACAACAAAAAAGAAAAAAAACACACACATACATACATTCAGCTCATGTTACCAACAAATGCAGCAATGCCTCAAAACAGGCATTTTCACAGGACTGCACACTAAATAAAGAAGCGTTTCTGCTCGCTGGAAGTGTTGCTAATTAAAAATTGATGTTCGACATCAAAATTCATAAAGTTTTCAAAAGCCTAGTTGGACAGTTTAAATTGGCTAATGCATGGATAACATGGCGATTTAAGACCTCAGCTGGGGGTCTTTTGCATTGAGCTGGATCTTTTCTTCATCCTCAGTTCATCTGTCTTTCTTAAAACTCTGTCAAAATATGATGGATCCCCTTTTCACCATCTTCTATCGATTTCTCCGGGTCCTTGTGATATATGCTTTCAAATTAAAAAGTGTGGTGATCGACAAGTGTTGTTGAAGGTAGCCTGGGTAGTAATATATCACACTTCTTAACATTGTGCAGGCAAAATAGCCTGGACCGACTGCATTATTATAATCAAAAGGCAGAACGAGACACAAGGATATTCAAGATCAAGGCTTCGAAGATGCAGGTACAAAAAAAAACACCAAACAGAATACAGCACAACAAAAACACGTAGAGTGAGAAAAATAAAAAATGGAATCCCACACATATGAGTCGGATACACACAAAGCAGAGTTTTGAAAAACAGGATATTTAAGGTAATCATCAGCTATTTCTGTAGAATAACAAATTTGTTACTTTAATATACATTAGAAAGAAATGTCAAATAAGTAAAAAAAAAAAATGAATGGATAACTATATAGCAATATCCTGAACAGATGGACAAACTTTAACGTATAACAGCACTAGTAACATAAAGCTGAGCTGATTCCAAAAGACGTAAGAAAAACACAACAAGATCTTTTAAAAGGTTATTTAAAAGCAGTTATAGATCAAAAGGAATAATTTTGAGCCGAATAAGCCAAAAGACCCAGCGATAAATTTAACATTAAAAAATTGGTGGGTAGAAATGACAGAATTCACACAGGTTTCATGGATAAAGAATGTTGTCACGTCTTGACTGTGCCACTGGGAGGCAAGTCATTATATTCAAACACTTTTGTAGTTGTCACCGCTTGTTATACTTGAGACCAAGATGAGCAATTGGCCCGCTGGTGGCACAAACAAACAAACAAAAAAAAGGTCCAGACCTCAGTACAAACATGTGAAATTGTTTTCTCAAAATGCATCAGCAGATATCTTGAAATCCATCAGTGTGCAAAGTCATCTGATGAAACTGAAAACAGTAACCACGTCACATAAAGAGTCAACCAAATCGCTGGAGTTAAACCAAGAGCAACCCTGATCTATATCAACATCTATTATAGAAAGAGGAGAGTCAAAACTTTGGCTTATCTAATTAGTAGTCTCTATTTGTCGAAAATGAGAAGACATATTTTTGTTGTTGTTTCTTACAGCCTATGGAAGTGCTTCTTCCACACTTAAAAAAAAAGCCCTCTGCTCTACAGCAAAATGACACAAGACTGAGAAATCACATGCCAATCTCAGATTTTATAATATTTTATGAAAGATTGTTTTCGGAATTCCTCAAAAGGAATTTTTGCTGGAGCTTAAATTCAAGCCACATTACAAAGACGATTTTGTGACACTAAACCACTGACGACTTGTAAATTTGAGGCGAGCCGTTAAGGGGATTTTGTTGTCAAGTTTTTAACTAACGAGGAGTCAGGCAGACAAGTTCAAAAAGGAAAAAAAAAAATAATAGCAGGAAATCCCAAAACACATGATTAGCATTTCATTGTGTCTGGCTCGGGTTTCATCTCTCTCTCCCTCCTATTTGGCATTGTAATGAAGAACGTGCGCACGCGTATGGATGCACCCACACGAATACAATTTTGACACAGTCTATGAGCTCTGAACACCTCTTAATCAAATGCAGCAAAGAAAATGACTGGCTCCAGATAAAAAGCATGGACAGATTGACTGATGGCATAACAGCAAGGGACCGAGACATTACAAGGAGAAAATAAA
>OMNM01006163.1:8051-18683 GCA_900302745.1 Parablennius parvicornis
TTTCTTTGGAAGGTTTTATATTTGCCTGGTGGCTTGGCGGGCAGGATTGGAGCCTCTTGTTTTGGCCCATGAGACTTAGTATGTTTGTCACCTCTGATCAATAATCCAGGTGTTTTGCAAAGAAACACACCTATAAACTAATGACGAGAAGAAACCGCAATAGAAAAGACGAGAACAGCTACAAGAATACAAACAACAAACAAGGTAAGTTACCAATTGTGCTAGTGCATGCACAGGCTGATACTAATATTACTCACGACTAGACAGGAGGACAAATAGTCGTTCCAGTTTGGGGGGGGGGGGGCAAAACAAAATAAAGGCTGTAAAACAAATATTGTCCATGTTGTTTCCATCTATTTCTGACATTTTACTATCACTTTCTATGGTGAGAGCTGAACCAGTCACAGAGGCCCATCGCTTCAGCTTTTTAGCGCTGAGGAAGTGACTGACAGCGGCAGCAATCACAGCGTCACTACAGGTTGAAGCTCACTGCCTGGGATGACCATCTGTCGGTGGCCATTAGTGTAAAACACAGTCTGTCTCTGGAGTGTTTGGGACAGTGGTTAAAAAAAAAAAAGAGAGAGAGAAAGGTTCAATTTAATGGCGGCTTGATCTGTATTTTAAACGGTCTAATCAATTATCGGGTGTCACACGTTGGCCTTTTTAGTTCACCTGAGAAAGGTGTAAGATGTCATGGAGGTGGACTGTTTATTGGCAATTTCCTTTTCTGGCATTAGTCCTGGAACTAATTGGGCTAAATAAATACACTGTGGACTAATTCGATTCAATTGTGTTCTGTGTCTGTCAATATGTCCGCCCTTCAGTTGCTTCCCTGGCTAAATTCATCTTGTTAGCTCGGTCGGTGTGTATGTGTGTATGTGTGAGTGTGTCTCCCCTTAGGTTAGCCGCCTGATGAAGACAGGCTGAGAGGGAGTTTTTAAAATGCAGTAAAATGAGCTAGAATCAGGCATTCCTCGCACACGGCGGCTGAAATGGAATCATATTCCACCTCCCTTTTCTTTCTTTCTGTCTTACAGACAAACACGCCAGAAGTTTTGCGCGCGCACCTCAGTACACGTAGACACACACACACACACACACACACACACACACACACACACACACACACACTGCGGCGCTCATGCAGAAATTGACTCCAATTAGCCGGCCGCTGGTCTCTCTCCTTCGCTCATCAGTGCAGGAGTGAGAGCCTCATCATTAAGAGAGCATGTTTAATGAGGGCAGCCCTAACCCTTTCTGATGCAGCCACTCTTTGATATTCAGGAGGTGATCCCGCACACCTTCACCGTGCCGGCCCCTTCGTCTCGCTTTCTCCATCACACTGGTTTTGGATTGTAATGTTGGCTTCACTTCTCAAATGGTTAAAAAAGAAACACTGCCGTTCATCACTTTGTTTCACATTTGTTGCACCTTTAAAGTTGTTCTCGGAGCGACGAGTGGATCACTTTGAAGCTCCACCGAGGGATTACCACAGACAGACAGATAACAGACCACAACTCGACTGAAGAGTGATGGACAAAAGACCTTTTTTTTTTTTTTTTTTTTTACCACTGAAGAAATTATTTAAAATTAATAGTGGAAGCAAAATCAAAGATGTCCAAGTTTTCAGACCCATTCACACCACATTTCCAGTGAAAACTAATTGAATTTGCATTTTCATTTCAGAAATGTTTCATGTTTTACACAGTAATGTTTTGAAAACTATATCTGTTTTCATGGGAATGCCAAAAACGCTCACAACAATGTAGTTTTTCATGTTAGGGCAATAGAGGGAGGTGTTGTTTGTTTTTGTTATAAAACTGCATACACACGCACAGAGATCAATACCCAATAAGCATTAACAATTGGAGTACACAGACATTTGTGTGGATGGAAAAGTTATGGATCGTTATTACAGTCACTGTCAGCTATAAAACTACAAATACCCAGGAGAGAACGGACTGGGAGTCATGACACTCATTGTTGTTATAGTCTATCTACTCACAAATGTGTAGAAAAACTATTTACTATGGCCGCGGTGTGCATACACAGCGTTTCCGTCATTTTCATAGAATTCCACCTTGGGAGGTGTTTTCAAAAAGTTGTGTTTTCAGTGGATCAGAGCAGCGTTGTCGTGTAAACCGACAGAAAAACCGACTGTTTTCAATTGGGAACGATGGCATGTAAAAGGAGCCTTAATACCAATTCCTTAAGTTTGTTATATTACAGCTGCAGCAACAAATAATGTAATAATTTGGCAAATGTAAATGTAATAAATGAAATAATGCAACAAAAAAAAAGTCAGTGTGATAAAATACAGTATAGACAAAATACTCATACATGAGAGAGTACTGTATATTGTAGTATATATAATTGATAAACGAGAATGATGACCATACCATCCACTATACATGATGTCTTTGTGATCAACCTGCACAAAAACTTCAAAGAAAACATTTCAAGAAACTCAGTCACATGTATGTTACAATATTGACATTTGCAAAGAATTATTTTAATGCTATATCGATATTGTAATGATAAGCCAAATATTAAGTAACTCATATTGGCACAAATATTTCAGGATTTTCTTGGCAAGACATTATTTACAACTGTAAATATTACATTTTCAGATGCTACATTGGTGTTAAGTGTATATTATTCCATGTCAAAGAGCTGTTCACATGCTGCTAGTTTATCTCAGCTGGTTTGTTTTCATCTTCATGTGTCGATAGAGCATCTTCCTCCCAAACTGTGGTAAATTAAAAGCTGAATCATTATACCGAGTGCTGACAAATGAGATACTTGTAACAGGCTTACACAATTTGTAAAACAAGATGTATTTTTTATTTTTTTTATTAATGAGAATTTTATTTTCAGTCACTGGTAAATAGCTAATACTTTTTAAAGGAAGTGTTTACTGCAATCAAATATGAATTTACTTTGCACAATACTGCTAAAGAGTTTTAAATTGACCCTACTTCAAATTCACATCAGCTGTGACTGCATTATTTTTCTTTCTTTCTTTCTTTTTTTTTAATAACAATCAAATACTTGACTCTCTGTGTGTGTTTTTTTTCTATTAGTAAAATACTTTCTTGTTGAATTTTCATGATTTTATGAGAGAATATATGAGAGGAGATGATTCTCTCTGGTAAAATACAGAAATAAACAATGAATGATTTTTGTATCTCCCCCTCTACGCAACCATGTAAATAACTGGATTAACAAGAAGTCACTGTTACCTTTTTAAGTGATTTTGTTGAAAAACAATCTAAACAAACTAAACAAAAGTTGAGTTGTGTAAAATCGCATGCTTGAAAGAAAACTAATCAATATCCAATCTATACTGTTTGGTCGGGCTGGTATTCTGGTACTACGTTGATTCCCTCCACTTATGGAACAACTATAAGAGTTCAATTTCAAACAAATAAGGAGCCTTCCGATCTGTGAGTTGCTTTGTTTTAATAAAAAAGAACACTTTGCCTCCCACGGGCGCACATTCGAACACAAGCACGAATACAATAGATGCTGGTTCTACTTGACCTCTTATTGTGCTATTTTCTACTCTTTGTAATGACTGTTCAATTGAACACTCCTCTGCAATTTCCTCCTCTTTTTATACATCACATAATTAGGTCCAATTATTGTTAATAACTTTGGGCAAAAAGCCTTTGTTACCAAGGTCAGTATGGTCTGACAAAGCTTTAAAGCCGGCCTGCCCTCCTCTTTCTCTCAGCATCTCCAGCTAATTATGTCCAACATGTGCACATACACAGCTCTCCCTCTCCCTCCCTCTCATTGTCTCTCCATTTCTCTGCCTCTCCGTCACTTTCTCATGCACACATGCACACACGCATGCACACACGCACACACACTGTACACACGCACACACATACAGAAAATCACTGGGCATTTTAAAGGTCCTTTTCTACACACTCGTGAGGCTGATAAGTTTGAAAGAAAAAGCTTTTTGGTCCCTGGAAGCATGGCAATGAATTATCAACAGGAGAAGTGCTCTCTCCGTGGGCTTCAAGGAGGTCACACTGAGGGTGGAAAAAAAAAACAAAAAAAAAACAAGAAAGCAGCTCAACATGCGTGGCAGTTTTTACTTTTTCAGTCTTTTCATTCTAGACTTACTTCAAATAAACGTCCTTTTTTTTCCCCCTGATATCGACTGATGAATGTGCTGTGAAATTGTCTTCCTCCCATGTTTCAATCAGGTCATTCTTCAAACAGTCCACAAAAAAAAAAAAAAAAAAAAAAAAAAATTGTTTACCAGCTGTGAAGTTAAAAATTTAAGAACCCAAGATATTGAAAATGTTTTATTTTCTATACCATACTACAGAGCTAAATAATAAGATAAGTAATCAAGGCTCCTCCTTTCTGCAAGCAGCGATTAAAACAACTGAGATCACTTACTCGTCGAGCAAAAAGCTACATTAACGCCATCTTATCTGCTCTGTGAAGTTCTGTGCAGCTGATAACTGCTATTTCTAAAATAAACTTTCAAACCGTGATAGAAGCAGCAAAGTTTGAAAGTGTTGTTCTATGTAGTCCTGTTTTAATAAAGTACTCATGCTTTAAACACCTAAACTCACTCTTCCCAAGGTCTCAATGTTTTTTTTTTTTTATAATGAATTGATTGATGAATTGAGATTTTTAAATAATATAATTATAAAAGACTAAAAAATGTGGTATCTGCAGTAGTTGGAGTCTTTAAATCTGTCTGTATAACATCATGTCAGGGATATAAAATGGTGTGATGGAAACAGAGTTTACATGTTCTCCCTGTTCCTGTTCTCTCCAACAACTTTACTGACTCATAGTCCAAAAGCATGTATTTGAGGTTAATTGATGTCTCTAAAATTGCTCAAAGGTTGGAGTTTCAGAGGGAGTGAACGTTATATGGGTAAATGGCGGCCTCTGTCTCTTTTTTTTTTTTTTTTTTTAAGACAGCTATAATGATCACTGATTCTCTGAGATCTCGGCGAGATAGAAATATGAAACTGAGGTGTATTTAGTGTATTTAAAAAAATACAGAAAAGAAAAGGAAAAACAGAAAATGGTGGCCTCTGTCATTGCACTCTGTTGAAAAAAAAAACACTTCTAACAAACGAACAACTTACTGGATTCTGCACACTAGATACTGGCAGCACAATACGAACTTGATTACAGATTGTTTACAAGACAACATTTTAAGTGAAAAGGCTTCATGTTTGCGTTTATTTTGCAGTTCTCACAAGGATCAAAGTTGCTTTTTTTTTAAAGTTTGCTTTTTTTTTCAAACTTTTTTATAGCAAAAACATAAAGTTCAAAATCTTTGTGTGTAGAAAATCAATATTGTTAAAAGAAAAATATTTAAATATCTTTTTTTCTCACCAAAATACATCTGAGGGAAAAAAAAGAAAAAGAAAATTAAATAAAAATCTATCCAACAGATCTGTTTTCATCACCCTGTTCATACACCAAGCTGAGTCTTCATGCCAATTCTGGTGGTTCTGTTATTGTTTTGGAGTTTGTTTTCACTTATCTGGAGCCAAGGCCGGAGTGCAGAGTTTGCCGTAGCGCCCCCTGTCAGATGGTGAAGGTCTTTAATCTCTAAAACACATCTAAAAATATGTCTTCATCACTGAATAACCTGCTTGACTAACAAACAAAAGAATCTTAAATATATTACCCTGCCTGCAGTATGAGTTTGCTGAAGTTTGTAAACAAACTACATTTTATTCTTAGTAACTTTTAAACAGCGATTTCATCATCACACCTGTTTCTAGAAACTGGATCTAGTATATCCACATTATAATGAACAACTGCCTTCCAGCTTTGTCTTAGCTTTAATCCTCAGCCTTATCTCCTCCCTCTCTTAATGTAAATGTAAAAAAGTGAAGCTCCTGAGGCTGGAATATTAATTTTAACCTATAAACTACTTTTCAGTGGGATTAGTGAAGTAATGACCTGCCCCTCTGAAATCAGGGTGCCCTGTTTCAGACTGTGACCACTGATTCAGCTGAGCTGCTTAAGAATGGCCGGGACGCCCGTCTCTGCTTCTTTAAGAATTGTGGATGTCGGCGGCGTTCAACAGAGGGCCGCTAAAACCTTGAGAGTGAGTGACAGCGAGGATGATTAACACAGCTATGGGGATGGTGAAGGAGACTTACACACGAGTACACACAGGCTTCCCGCCATGGATCAGCATTGGATATGCTCAAATGTTCTTAAGGGATTTACATCACATAATTGTAACTGCAGCAGCGAGTTAGCAGCATACACCAGAGTTATGTACCTTTTGTTACCCAGAGGGTGACAAACAGTGAAGGAAGACCGTCCCCACTCTGTTCAAACTTCTTGGTATTATCAAGTAAATCCTCAACGACAGTGAATTTGTAACGTGAGCTGTGTTGTTTAAAATAAATCACAAAAGACATTAAACACCATAATGTTGAACTGCAACTAACTACTACTTAAATTAAATGAAAACACACCCAGTGCAGTTCAATTTTAATTAAAATACTGTAAGGAATTCATTACAACCTCTCAGCCCATTATTATAACTAATGTTAGTGGCCATATGTGCTGCTTTATGGATGATAATGGAGATGTCAGGCGCTGAGGCATTAGCCACATTAGCCTTTACTGAGATTATATTTGTTAGTGAGGCTTTCAAATATTACAAAAAAAAAAAAAAAAACTGAAGCACTAGCCTGAAGCTTGTCTTCCTCATAAAGAAGCATGGCGAAGCTAATCCGAGCACCCTGACAGAAGCATGTGTGTGGCAGTGCGAGGGCTCGCCACTGACAATAGCTCTCAGGGAAGACGGTTAATCCGACAACAGCACCATCAATTCTGAACTTTCGAGCCCGTTATTCTTCTGATAGTCTGCACAGTCAATGTAGTTTGAAGTGCTTGATAAACTTGTGGTCACACTAGCTGGGAGTATTGCTGGAGGCTTTTCTGGGTGCTAACATTTTCAAACTGTCGTCTATATACTATCAAATCTCAGTCCAGTCATGAAAAAAGGGCTTTAACACAATTAATGCATAACACTTACCTTAACTGTGATGTCATCATAAATGTTAATTATAAGTTACTGATGTTTTTTGTCACTGATCGCACTGTTGGCTAAATCAGAATACGTTTTCTTCTTGGACTTCTTTAAGCCTTAGGTAAAGTAAAGCGGAAACAGATCTTGTGAGGTCATTGTTATGAAGAACTGTGTCATTATCTCAACCAAGGCTGGATTACAGTGTCCCTGGGTAAATGATATCACACTGTAGGCAGCTGCATTACAGTAGAGTGGCTCAATAAAACCACTATTGATTTATTCATTATAAGTTTTGATGCTTAGCGACGGAACAGATGTTTAATCATTCATTCAACTAATCAGATCCCTATTTTTAGCCACACCTGCCATTCCTGAGCCTGTTATCTGATTTTCAGCTACTACAGATTTGTGTTGTTCATCACATTAAATCTTTGTCGATGAGACAGGAATTCACTGAGGATTAAAACACTGCAAACCAATATTGTTGTTATTGTCCATCTAGGCCCGCATGTGCAAAATAACTATTTATTACAGCTGTGGTGTGCATGGACAGTAGTGGTGTTTTCTTTTCATGGAGATGGAGAATTTTCCAAAAATTCCACCGAGGAAGCCAATACAGAAACCCAAAAATAACTCCAATAATGCAACAAAAGTTTTCAGTTTTCACTAGAAGACATCATATAAACGAGGCCTTAGACACAGTAAAAGATGAGGATCAAACTGCCAGCCTTCGGATTGGAAGACACCCAACTTTGCAGAGCTGCATGCACCCCGGGAAGAAGACTTTCATTAATAATTTTTACACCAATTTCGCTGCAGGAAACTGTGCAGATGTCGCTGTTGTCATTGTGTGTTTAGACAAATGTTGTTCACTGTCGTGGGGACTGAAATCTGTTCAAAGATTTAAATCTTGGAGCCTTTTCATCCTTGTGTGGATCAAAATGAGGTCACATTTGAGAAAGAAAAGTATAAATTCAGAGAAATTATGGTTAGGTGAGAATCATGGCTCAGTTCAGAGCAAATCTGAATAAGTTTAGCTATGAAAACACATGTATTTACCTATGTACCTTTACACAAAAACTAGAATGGATCTACTTATAGATTAAGAAACCATTGAGGCAAGATGATGTTAACTGGTATGGTGATGGCTTTTGAGTGAGATCTGTAGTAAAAGGAAAAGCTTTTTGAAAAGAATGGTGTGTTTGTTTCGGTTGTAGCAGTACTTCTTGAAATAAATCTAAAGGTGACAGGGATAGAGGAAGTGCTGCTTCTCTTGACAACAGGTGTGACACTCTGGTCACTTTGCCAAAAGGAAGCAATTTGAAGCTCAGACACTGAACTGGCAGTGGCTGGGACATGTAGCAGCCACAAGTTCTTTTCAATTGACATGATTGTTGTTTGTGTCTTACCCTATGCTAACCTGCTGCCAACCTTGTAATAGCGTCTCATTTTTGCTGGAGTTGTATTTTCCAAGGTTTTTTTTTTCTGACTTTCTCTTGAATAACTGACTGTGTCCCTTAAAAGTCTTATAAATGTATCAACTGCTACACTGTGCAAGGTGGGTTCCAGTCAATTTGGTACAACAGTAACTTTGACCGTCTTCATTGAATCCGAGGTGACAACTACTGTGTAAGTACTTCAGTGGACAGAGACAACAAAATAATCCTGTGTGTTGCTTATTTCTTATGCATAGCCATCTTTGCAGTTCTTTGTGATTCAGATTCTTTCTTCACCACGACAAGTATCCACTTGTACCTCATGTCAGGAACCAAGGCCTCACTTTTTAAGAAGCCGATCAAGGTACAAACAGGTAGGCCCTGCTCAAACCAAGATTTGAATCCCTTTTCTCTACAATCTGTCTGTCTTATCTTTTTCTCTGATTCTATCTCCTCCATCTGGAACAGCAGAAAGTCTCCTCCTCTAAGTCTGGCTCTATAAAGGTTTCTTCCTGTTAAAAGGGCCCTTTTCTTTTCCACCATTGCATATGTTTGCTCATGTGGAACTTTTGTTTTTTTCTCAGTAGAAATGCCATGACATGAGTTGACAGTGTTGTGTTTTGTGTTATACAAAACAAATTGAATCTAATTTAATTGATTTCCTTTCTGGTTGGTATTAATGAAATATTTAAGATCATTAAAAATTAAATAAGTAGATCTAAGTACTGGCATGACTTAGCCACAATGTTTGTGACACATAGAGTATGCGGGTCACATGGTAAGCAAACTGTTTCTTTCAATAGCCACGACACAACTAGGTTGATCTTTACCGCTCCCGTTATGTTCATAATAGTCTTTATTAAACCTTCCTTTCCCGATTTGCTCTCAATGAAGGGCAAGGAGCTCCATTATTACCAGCGAGTGAAAAGGTGAATGACACTGACCATTTAAAGTGCTTTTAGATTTCTGAGATGAAAGTGTGCTTTATAGATGCAGCCAGGTGTCATCTGCACACAGCTTGTGGCTAGTTTCTAACTTCTGCATGTTTTTAACCTTTAGACTACAAGCCTCAAAGAACCCCAGATATGGAAATCACAGATTGGAAATATGGGGATCTGGAAGTACCCGTTTTATGGAGAAGCATAGCAGTCTCCTATTCAATATCCCATATATGATGCCATACACACATGGGAAAAGTAAACACAATGAGACTCTGTAAAGCTATATAACTATTCCAATCAATTGCATTGATGATGGATCAAATCCACGCGTATTCCAACAATGCCAATCAATTTCCATATCTGTGGCCATACAGTCATGACTCTCCACACTGGACTAAATGTAACAATGATCAAGAAAGTCAACAGACAGCAAGCAATGTTTCTCCTGCAACACTTTGCGATTAACCTGAACAAAAGCCAAACAGAGTCTCTTTTACAACTAGCAACAGCTTTGCAATCTTCCGTATGTTTCGTGATTTGTATTCACAGCCCAATGCCAGTACTTGTGAGTGTGTGTTTTTCTTTCTGAAGTTGAGGCCTTCCCAAATGTTGATGTTAATAGTTGTTTTCAGAGGCTGAATGTCCCCCTCGGTGAATGTTATCTGTGTCTCTGGCTCGTTCTCTCTCCACTGGCGCAGTGCAGATTAGTTAGCTTCTACCAGTTGGTACAGTCTGGGGCTCCAAACGTTCACTTAATGAATTGGCAGTCATCTGCGGGTGCATGTGTGTGTGTGTGTGTGTGTGTGTGTGTGTGAGTGTGTGTGTGAGTGTGTGTGTGCAAGAGGGAGCAGGAGCGAGGGAGGCCAGTGAGATGCTAAATTAATAGCAGTCATCTTTACATGCTTCCCTCTGCTAGCTAAGCCTGCTAATGAACAGACTTGGACGCCTGTGGTTAAAATCACACAGAAGCGCGCACGAACACACACACACACACACACGTACACACACACACACACACACACACACACACACACACGAAAGCTTGTCTTTACAACACACTGTGCAAACATGACAGGTAGCGCAGTGGTGATTGAGAGGGGGGACGACATAGCACATCCCCATTCTGACGCAAATTAGGCAGCAAACACTCAGCACATTACACACACGCACGCACACACACACACACACACACACACACACAAAGTGACAACAT
>OMNM01006177.1:1180-13623 GCA_900302745.1 Parablennius parvicornis
AATATTGAAATGATGCTGACAACATCAAGCCTCAGTCTGTCTCCATCTAATAATAATAATAATACATCTTTGATTGCAGGAAGACGCCTCACTACCTGCAGAAAACACCTGAAAACTAAGTTTAACAACACTTTAACAACAAGATTTATATTTTACTATTTTTTTCTATTTTATTTTTTTTAATTTTTTAAATATAAAGAAGAGAATCTGTTTTTACTGGAACGTTTCCACGGTTGTGAGAAAGAAGCGTCTGAATATAAAGTCGTACAAAGTGAAAAACTCAGGTGCATCAGTTGTGGAACAAAAGCTTTTTTAATGAAAACCAAAAGGTTTTAATCAGATCTGCTCTTTTTATTTTATTTTATTTTTTTATTTTAAGACCACTGAGGTTTCAACATGTTCATTTCTGTGTCAGTAATGATGAGGTCGTTTTACACATGTTCCGGGGCGCTACCATCAAAAGGCTGGACGGAAAAATATATGAATAAAAAAAAAATAAATCAAGTTAAAGAAATTTAAAAGAGGGTGAATATTTCAAACTGTTTAACTTCACACGCTCTGTAAAGATTTAAGCTTCAATTATTTTTCCAATCGCATGTCGACGACGCGTTTAAATCAAGTTTAACTGCAAAAAGACGACGTGTTACATTTTTATTTATTTTTATTTGACTTATCTAGCAGAGCTTTGTGCTGCTCCGTCTTTACTAGAACCTATTATGTGACTTAATTCTGATGGATGGAGGGATGGATGATGGATGGATGGATGATGGATGGATGATGGATGGATGGATGATGGATGGATGATGGATGATGGATGGATGATGGATGGAGGGATGGATGCTCCGTCTGTGTATGAAGTGGAAATAATCACACTGATGAGAATAAAACCTGAAACTTAACCTGAGTTTAAACTATTTACATCAGTTCTCCAGATCACGCAGAGACGAACTGCACATCTCTAACCTTCATAATATATAAATAAACACACACACACACACACACACACACACACACACACACACACACACACACACACACACACACACACTCGCACACCCACACACACACTCGCACACCCACACACACACACACGCACACACGCACACACGCACACACACACATCCTCAGCCTTGCCGCGTCTCTATGTCATGCCTGTAGGTTATTAGCAGTATGATTTATCCAATGCCTCAGCACTTGGCTGCATGTCCTGCCCATTCTGTCGTTCTCTCTCTCTCCTCCTTTGTGCAGTTGTTCTGTAGTCCTTTTTCCTCCTTCAAGATAATCCCTCTAATTTTCTGTCTGATTCTGTCTCTGTGGTCCTCGTGCACACACACACCACTGTGCGGCTGGTCTTTGCACACGTGCCTCTGCAGATTTTACACATTACTGTGGTCTCACTTATATGCCGCTGTAGAGTAATCCCACCTAAAGACTTGGCGAAGATGCAAAACCGTAAAGTGGTAAAACATTACTTTTTTATTGTAATTATTTTATTTATCATGCAAAAATTTTCAATAACAGCAAAACAAGATCATTTGACAAACTGAAAAAAATTAAATAAATTAATGGCTTGTATTCTTAAAGCTGCTTTCGGCTTTTTACACAGTGGCCCTGAGTAGGAGTCGGAGCAATGAGAAGACAGGGCGAGTCTGCATAATACAACCACATGTGGCTGTGCCATCTGGATTGTACGCAGGGTTTTCTGAAATATATGTTCTATTTTTGGCTAGTTTGCACAATGTTGTATTACAGGGTCCGTGCTTCACATAGGGGAACTTTAACTTTGTGTTTTTTAGCTTACTGCAAAACAATTGTATACATTTCAAGGCAAATGATTGTGATGGATTTTTATATTAATGACACTACATTCTAATGTGCAATTGTCTCGTCATTTATGCACAAGTTGTAAGTATCATACAGTGTGGTTTGTACAGCAAGGAGAACTTTGAGACCACAACAAAATGAGGGATGGGTGTGACTGAAAACATTCTTAGAAAAGGTTTCTTGAAACACTTTACACTGAAGTTGCACCCTTGACAGTAATGGGATTATATCTTCAGCATCTGATCGTTTTTAACCCTAGTGGCTCAAACGTCCATATTTACTTTCACAAGTTAGTGCGGTTTAATATTTTCATTACAGTTTTCAGATCTACAAACTCGCCAAAATCACAAAATGTTGAATCTACCTTAAAATGATGAGAATACAATGAAGCTACTGAATAAAAAAAGACTGAAATTGATATTTGAGGTCTTTCACACATAAAAGCACTTTATACTGCTTAATAACAAATGTTGACCAATCTGGCCTTAAAAAGTTTAAGCTCATCTTCAGTACTGTTTACACAAGTTTTGAACTTTGAACCCAGTGAAGATGGGTGAATGTACCGCCACATGAACTGCTTCTTCTGGAGAAACACAATGAAAGCAAAGCAGTTGTTTAGCATGTTCCATCTACATCTGAATAACAATTTCTCCTTGGTCCGTTGCAGACCGGTCAGGGACAGTGAAGCAGCCACATGTGTTGCTGTATAGGCCAAGGTTTTGGTGTACAGTAGATTGTGTGACGGTGGGTAGAAACGCTGCTGCACCCTCCGGTCTGACAGAGAATTTACACCACAAGCTCTCTTTTGATTTGAAATGTCCGATTCATTCAGAGAGTTCTGTCGTGCGTCCTGCGGTTTGTGAGATATTTTTGTCCCACTGCTGTGGTTAATGTGTATTGATCCACGCTGAATATGAAAATGAGCACTGAGCTCTTTGTGCTCTGAGGCATCCGGATACATTCTTGTAGTGACCGAAGGCTTTGACAAGTATAGATTACACTTGAGCTCTTTTCATATTTACTGTGAGCAGCAGCTCTTTCAGTCAGATGCAGTTGTAAGTATTGCTAACATTAGCTGTCACATTATTCCCAGGCTCATGCTTCCTAAAAAGCACCATGTAATATCGATAAGTCATGAACCTCCTCTCATGCCCCGTTGTACATTATTTACTAGGTTATGTTGTGTGATTCTTCATCTTAGAGCTGAATTCTTCTCTGCGTTTAGATGAAGGGCCTCCGTGTACGTGTCCGTTGTGTGCGTCGGACTGGAGCAGCTGTGTGCCTCACAGTGAAGGTCTGCAGCTGTCCAGGGACCTGGGGGCCACCTACCTGGAGCTGCCCTCGCTCAACCATGTGTTTGTAGGCCGCTACTTTGGCAGCGTGGTAAGTGTTAAGGCGACATAGTTTTGAACAAGCTTAGGAGCTTAAACTGTCATTGATGTTAATTATTTTCCCTTTTTCTTTTTTTTTTCCTTTTTTTTTTTTTTTTACCCTGCACTTATAGATTTCACTCTGACCATATTTGCAGTTGTAGATTAACTCAGTGTTTCTAGAGAGATGCCATGCTTAGTAGAGGAAACAATGACAGGTTGGTCTTTCCAGGGATTCATCTCTAAAGCAAAGAATCGATGATGTAACCACTATTTTTTGTTGCCTGTGTCTGAACTAACGTGTGTGCATTTCTGTTTTATTCAGCTGGAGTACTTCATGATTCAGTGTCTGAAACACAAAGCCAAGGAGAGGCCAGAGAAGAGGCGCGGGAATAAAGTGAATGAGCTTCGTCCCCCTCACTTAGAACAACCAGGTCAGACGAATACTACAGCATGTAATGGAAAGACACTGCTTTTACCGGAGTGCCATGCTTTTATGTCTTTGCTCCTCTTGTTCATCTTATCTTTAATGGATTACTGTTTTATTTTAAATTGCTATTTCATTTTCACCTAATTAGGTAATTAAAGTTTATATAAATTACTCCTTCTAATGGCAAATTTTCAGTGGACTGAGTTGATTGTTTCTACTCAAGCCTACATAGCCATAAAAAGAGCTGAGTGCAAAGGTTTCCTTTGGATCAATATCCTCTGTTCCAAACTGGAAACAAGAAAAGAGACAAAGAGCGAGGTGGACTACTTTTATACCACGACATTTGGATCAATTTTAGACTGAACTCTGTTCTACTAAACACGCAGTAACAGCTGAGTTTTACAGCTCGAGCTGCAGCAGCTCTCTGCCTGTTGTTGTGGGATTGGAGAGGATTAACTCCTCAACCATCGAGAAAATTATGGAGAAGACTTCAGGTGTTTGACATAGATTTGCGTCAATGCCAAGACAGCATTCAAAAAGGCACACTCTGCTTTTCTTGCATATTTATTTCATGATATCACAAAGAAAAGAGTTTTTTTGTGATTCTTCCCTTTTCAGATTTTAAAATGAGGAAATATTTAGATTTTTTTTTTTGATTAGTAATTTCTCAAAAACACAAACAGTCAAAAACTTTCTTTTCACAGTTAGTTATTGATTTGTGTTTTTAAGATGTGGCTCAGTTTTATAACCTCAGGCAAATTTTAATTAACCTTCAAAAGGAGTCAAGAAAAATATATTTTTGTACGACTCCTGAGCTGATTATAATCACTTTGTGAAGGCATAGATGTAGAATTTAACACAATCAAAATTGCCATTTAAAAACAATGACAATGAAAGCAAGCCAACAAATAGATAAGGAGATCTCACTATTAGTTAAAAAGCCTGTCACATTGAGGGTTTCTACTTTCCTGCAGTATCATCTTGACACTTGCAGATTTAATACAGACTTGTAACAGTCTCTGAACCAATCAGATTCAGTGAAAAGACTAATTATGAGAAGATGAATGGCCATGCTAATGAAGAGAGGGTGCAACCTACCAAATCACAAACATTTCAACTGGGAGAGCCACTTGCACGCTGCAAGTTACTTGGAGCAGAGCTTTAATGAAAACAGAGATTGTGGAGGGCTCGATAGCTGCATTTCGGCTGCTTTTCCTTCGTCTTAATGTTCTCTTTCAGACTGGGCGTCTCTCTCTCTCCTAATTTGATAAAAGATAGTGTGATTTAAGTGTCTGCCTTTCTTAATGGCCTGACGTTGCCACAACCTAAAAGCTTTCCGTGTGTGCAAATTGAAATGGCATTAAAAAGAAAAAAAAGCCTGAACCCGGGCTCCCACTCTATAAATAGATCTAGCGGCACAATTTTCGTTTAAAAATAGAGTCCATAATGGTATTCTGCAAATTTCATGTCACTCCAGTCCCGCAACGCACACGCTGACGTCTTTGTAGCGTAAATTACCTGAAAATATTCTACACAAACAGTCGTCTGGAATATTGATTTGAGCACTTTGCTGCCGTGTGTGTTTCAGTCTGATGGCTGACAGATTTAAGTCAGGCCAAAAATGGCAATGGGTGCTTGTGGATTTATTGGTGCTTGTCCAACACTACTTTACTCTACTTATAGAGTAACTTGCATTAAATATGACATGCACTGATTCAGGAACAGCATAGATGTCCCGGCCAAATCAGAGCAGCTATTAAAAAAAAAAAAAGGGAAAAAAAAAGAGATGAAGTCCACAGAGGTGCTGTGAGTGTGTGAAGCATGAACAGGAATGTAATTGGACGATGATTTGTGGACCCCACCACCAACTACACACCTCATTAATCCGACTTTGTGAATACATGAATCACAAAGTGGAAGCAGCTCTTATTATTCCAGCAAATATCTAAGATTGTTGTGTCAGAGAAGAATGCGAGCTCTTTACTTCTTGAGTTTGACCAGAATACAGTGCAGCACGTCTGAGCGTGCATCTTTTCCAGACTGTCATGAGAGCAAAGACAAACATATCTGGAAGCCTTTTTCTCTCTCTTAACGTAGGCAACAGGGCAGGACACAGCTTGACATTGGCCACTTTTAACTCCCTCTTTCTCGGATGAAAGCTTCAACTGCACAAAAGCTGTCAAAATCATTTCCGGGACCTCGCAGCGCTCACCACATTTTTCTTTGAGTTGTCAAATCTGATTACCCATTAAAGGGGGTAATCACAGCCATGAGTAGACTAGGTAGATAGGGAAATAATGAGCTCATCAAAAGTCTGTATTATACCTCTTCGAAAAGGCTTTGAACGTAACAAATGTGACTTGGGGTCAAGCATAATTATGGTAGTAATTGTTAATTATCTTAACTCATTCTATCTTCCTCTTTCTATTCTTATAATCCGCTTTGCTGCTGCTCCCCATTCAGCTCGTCTTCCCCCGATCCGAGTGGAGGAGTCCAGCTTCTCCCAGGACATGCAGTGGCTGTTGGAGCGAGGTGTGCAGTTCGCCGATGTGGCTTTCTATGCCGGGGATTCTGGAAAAGAGCTGGGGTGGGCCCATGCTGCTGTGCTTTGTGCCGTCAGCCCGTATTTCAGACAGCTGCTTCTGGGGCCCAAGACCAGGTAGGAGGGATAATAACTTATTCACAGAATAAAGCTTAATAAGCTGTTTTCACCACTCGAGCCTGTAGCCCAGCGGCAGCAGCGGCTCTGTGATTTCCGCAAACTCTTCTTTTGAGTAACTCTGAAGCTTTGTGCTCGTCTCCGGTTTTGGACAGGGAGCGTCCGCAGTCGCGATGTGTGTGCAGGGACCGAGACGGAGCCCCCCATTCACTGCTCTCCACCTGGGACGGCGGCATCATTGATGACATGCCGAGATCAGAAGGACACCTGACAGGACGTCTCACACGTCTGGTGGTGAAGGACCCCCTCCTGTGCATGTGCCTTTGGGAGACGCTCATGTTTATTTACAGAGGTAAAAAAAAAAAAAAAACCAACAAACCCAATACTCAGGTGCATTCATGTCACTATTGTAATTCCACACCGTTCATACAGAGAGAACAAACATGAATTTGTGCTTCTGACAAGCAAAATATGTCTCAGGAAGTTGAGTAAATGTTTCCACACTATCACGAGGACATTGGATATACAAAGAAAACTGTGAATTCTCACATTAAAAGATGTTGGCAGCTCTGTGAGGCGTTGCTCTGAGCTGACTAAAAGCGACAGTGGCGATGTACTGTTGCTGATGTTTGGCAGGTGCAACGTTCGCCCTTATATTTCAGTGTTGGCTCATGATTGACATGCTATTGCTGAAGGATGACTGGAATGTTTGGAGTTTTGTGGAAAAGCAAAAATATTTATCCTTTGCCGATCCTCTGAGTCATTATTACATCATTTGTCATCATTTATTAAATACAAAAAATTAGAGAATTTTACATTTGTATTGTGCTAAAATTGTGCAAAAATAAATTCTATATTTGACTGAATGTAGTAAAGCACACATCATATGTTGAAACACAGACAATTCAGTACATTTTAACAGAAATGAAAAGCTTATATTAAATCTTACAATGTTTTTAAATAATGTTATGACTTCAGGATACTTAAAATGTTGCCATTAAGGTTCAGCTGTTATACGATATGGAGTCTTTTTTAAAATGTTTTTTCTAATGATATCTCAAATGACGTCAGTCTGTGGCGTGTCTGGAATGCAGTCCAGTTTACCACTCTGGCCCTTTTACTGAGAAGCCAAATATGCATCTCTCATTGACAAAAAAAAAAAATGTCTTGCTTATAGTATACTGTATGTCACCCCAAAGCCCAAAGCCTGTAATCACTGTTTAATTACTGTGGAACCTCATTGCATGTGTATCATACTACATTTCAGTCTTAAATGAACCCAGCTCAGCGAAGACAAACATTATATTTGCAGCTTGTTTATGAATGCATGACTGAGTTTTAATTTACATTTTGGGATGCAGTGATTACCTGCATTGACAGACAACTTGTGCTGTTTCCAACTTTATATTATAGCCTAAAGCTACCGAAGACCCACAACATCATTCGCAGAGATTTCTCCAATTTCAACAAATCTTTAACAATATTTTATATAATTTGCTTTTGGAATATACACATTCTTTTGATACATTTTTACATTCATTTTTTCAGTGAGTACTGTATTTGATTAAGTTTCTTTTAGCACTGTATTACTGGACTGTGTGTGCATCTACTTGAGCACGCCTTAATTTGAAAATAAATGACCCCAAATTTCAGTTTTTAGCAATCAACATGTTGGAGTTTTAATAATTGTCTCTTTTAGATTCATTTCAGACAAATGTCCTCACCAAGTTATTTTCTAATAAATTTACAATTTTGATAATATGCCTGTAATTTCAACTCAACTATTTATGTTGCTATGAGACTAAATCCTCCAAAACATGAACCACTTATGCTACGCTGCAAAATCTAAGAGTAAGAATTTCTGTTCTGAAGCCTTCAGTGAATCAGAAGTGAAAGCAGCTAAATTATTTCTGAATTAAAAGCTGGACCAGCCTGAACTCCAACAACATGACTGTAGCACAGAAGAGCATCCCGTCCCTACCGGTCAAAGCCGTATGATTTCATCAGGATAAAGTTGCCCAAACTGATACGCTGGCAGTGGAATCAGATGCACAGAAAGTGCCAAACACAAAGTGGAAATCAGAAAAGACAAAGGCATCTCCAAAACTGGTTGTTATCTACTGGGCTTAAGTCTTCTCACACCCACCATACAACACAATTTCTGGGAAAAGATTTGCCTTAAAAAAAAATACTGTTATTTCCTGCTAATTGTGCCAGCTGTATAATATAAACTTCAGCCTCAAAGCTTCACGTTTTACTTATATAGACACATCTAGTCAGGCCTGTAGTTTAAATACAGCTGAGAGAAATGGACCGGCTTTCACCGTATAGAAACAAAATTTTTTGAAATTGCCGGCTCTTCTTTTTCTTATAAGTTAGATGTGATGATTAATGACCCCTGGCAGTTGGAAGCAGTTTGCCTGCTGTTGGGTCTTGTCCAATAATTCATTACACTGAGGAACGGGAATCAGTCAAATGGAAAGCACTTCATAGTAAGCAACGGTAGTATTTTAATCTCTGATCTGACCATTCATTTTGTAATTGTTTGATATCACAATGTTTTTTCTCAAGCGTACATTTGCACTTGGCTGCCTGCAGCCACTCGTACCTTCTGTGTCTCCTCCCGACTAAGCTCTATAAAGAAATTATGAAATCAGCTTGGGGTGATGGGAATATTGAAGAAAGCCTTTGAAGAAGCTGACTTTCATTTCAGATGGCTAATAGGAGCTGCAGATAGAGTCTCGCGCACCAACCTGTTACAGTGTCCTCATATTCAGTCTCATGTTTACATGTTGAATCGTCCTCTGTAATGAACAGCGTCACACATTAGCTTCACCTAACAAGCATACAAGCTTAAAACACTCAAGAGAGCTCTCGCAGGTGTCATAAATTGTGATGCATCCAAAATGTTCTTCAGATGCTCATGAAGCTTTGTCAAACAGGCATGAGATTTTCTTTAATGTGGTAAAGAAGAGTCGTCTCGGTCTGCAGCTTAAAGAATCTGCAGTGCCATGCCAGCTGCATGTTAGATCACAGCACCAATGCATGCAGGAAGCACCGTCACATGATGTGCATGAATCCTTATGGTAAAAGAAGCTGTGCAGGCATCTGATACACAGAGGTCTGTTAACATGTAGGTGAAAGGCAATGAACATATAAACATTGGAGGCACACACACACACACATGCAGGCACAAACACACACACACACACACACACACACACACACATGCACACGCACGTTCACCACATGCACAAGCTGGTGAAGGTTGAGTGGAGAAGGGAAGATTATGGGGTTAGACTGATTCTCTGTGAGTGACTGCATGAATAAGAATAAGAGAGCCAGCAGCCGAGAGATGAAAGTGTGTATTTTCATGCGCGCTTATAGAAGTCCTTGTGCGTCTCTCTCCTCAAGTGAGCAATGAAAAAGATGAAACAGCACAAAGTGGAAAACTGTGGTGACAAATGAAGGTGGCGGGATGAGAGGGTGAGACAGGAGACGGAGAGCTGGAGGGCCGTAGAGCAAGGGGGCTGCTTTTTCTGCAATTCTGTCATAATATGTGATGGTAACGAGGTGGGAAAGAGCCTATTGTTATTATATGTGAGAGTGTGCTGTGCGGAGTGTTGCATAAAGATGAGTCTTGAGTGGAATATGAATGTCATGTTTTCATGTGCACTGCATGGATAAAATGTGAAAAACTACAAATGTTAACCTTACATGGTGGGTCTCATTACATGTTTAAAGCAGCTATTCAGTGTCTGTGTTTTTATATATAGATATATACACAGTATATCTGCATGTTCTTTGAATTGGCTAATCAGTCGAGAGTCAGAAGAACATTCAGAACACAGTGAGCTACTGTCTAATAATCTTACAGGAAAATCCATAAGAAGCGGCATGCTGTATGAGTGGAAGCACAACTAATACTTCCTGCTTGAGGTTCATTTCATTCATTTGACAGTTGCAGTCCTTTTCACTGGCATGGCAGAGCAAATGTCCACAGTATGATTTTTCTGTGAACACACTGCGTCATACGCGTTTCTTAATTCCATGGTCTTGGATTTTTGTCATTTGAGTGTGTGTGGACAGTCACAAAGGCCACGATCTTTCTCGTGTGACGTTAACACTGTGAGACTGTGTCTCCTTGTGCAGTGTGCTGCTGAATTATTGAATTTGTCACTTGGTTGTTATTGTGTATGAGTGTGTGTATGTGTGTGCACATCGTCGGTATCATACAAACTCAGTGTGTTTGTGGTCTTGTGTTGGGTCATATTTTGGACAATACAGAAGTTGGGACAGCAACTTGTCTGACTTTGGTTATCTTTGCACTGAACTGGGTTCTGGCTACAAGATGTTGAAGCGTTCAGCCCCGTGGTCCTACAGCATGAAGACTCAGGTTCAGTTTATTTCTGTGCAATTTTGCATGTTTTCCCATGGTTTTTGTGAGGCTGTTTTCGTTAATCTATGTGTCCACATTGGCAGTATGTGTACGTGTGTGATGATCTGTCGTTCTGTTGGCTTTCTATTCACTCTGGTGTCAGCTGGGGCATTCTATAACCCCTGTGACCCGAGTCACAGAAAAATAAAAACCAAGTCCAGGTATGCGAGATAGATGGATGAACCGGTTTCTCCTCTGGCCTTACTTTGTTTGTGCACCTTAGAAGAAGTCAGGCGAAGGAAGCCAACCTAATAATAAGACAGAATGAAAAGTAAATGCAAGGCAGTGTAGTGTAAAATAATTGGTTGTTTCGCTAAAAAGCAGCTGCAAGCACAAAGATCTTAAATCTCTTCAACCAAAACAACTCTGTTGTCGGAGCCGACCTGCAAGTGTCTGGGAGCTTCTTTAGAAAACAAACTGAAAGCAGCTTTCTGCATGTTTGATTTTGAGGTTTGCAGCAGAAAGCAGGTTCAGTGTTGATGACCGAAAAGGTCTGGATGGTCCATAACAGCAGATATACTTGGTCTAAAACATTCAGAGACCTGTGTATGAACACCTGAACTGATTTGGATTCAAACATTAGCAGCTTCTGTATAACAGATTATTTTTCTAGGAAAGCCATGAGCACATTTACAGATGTTTTCACACACTGGTGAGAGGAATTACATTTGACTCAGAAACTCTTTATTGATTGACGTAGAAGAGGTTTAAGCGCTTTGCAGCTTTTACTCCCTCTACACATCCTGTCCCATTTGATACATTCCTCTTCCATCAGCTGGTGTGTTTCGGTATGTTCTTGGTGTCTGGCTGCATCATATCTCAACACAACAGCTCCTGAGCTAAACCTAATCTCTCGCCCTGAGTTGGAGGTGTCTGCTCCGCGCAGCGTTTTTACCCGGGCACCGTTCGTTGAGGTAATCCCTTTATCAGCCCAAATGCCCTCGTTATAAACTAATGATGAGCTAAATCCTGCCCAGTCTAGCTCCCTTTGCTCATTGATGGTCTGTTTGCCAGTAAGAGAGAGAGTGCCGCCTGAATCAAGCTGCTGTACAGGGTTTAAATGCCAGAGCTGAAGTGCAGATGTTTAATCCAGACGCTTTCTCATTTACCTTTATGTGGTATTTTGTGTGGGTTTGTATTCAGATTTATCTTTCAAGATATTTAGTGATAGTCATTGATTGTTTTATGAGACTGTCATGCTTAGAATGGACTGAACCATCTGTCTATCTATCTATCTATCTATCTATCTATCTATCTATCTATCTATCTATCTATCTATCTATCTATCTATCGTATATATATATAATTTTGCCTGTTGGAGGTATTTCTCAGTCCTACAATTCAATTCAATACCTATATAGCTTGATATGGTGCCATTTAATCTTTTGTGTTTAGTGCTGCCAGATGTTGATGTATTCATTCATCTTTACACCACGTTACACTAATGAGGCTCATGAGGGGCTATGGCTAATCCCAGCTGGCTCTGGGCAAAACCATGTACACCATGCACATGTCGATAGTCCATCACAGGATCTGGATCTATAAAAGCTTTAAAGAGCCTCCCAGGTTAAGTCCAGGACCATCATGATGATCATCTGTGTTGTTGGATGGGATCGTGGCAGCAGGGTCAGCACATTCTTTCTAATGAATGTCTTCTTCCTTGTTTTGATGCCCCCCCCCCCCCCCGGGTTTTTTTTTTTTTTTTTTTTTTTAGGGTCTGGG
>OMNM01006189.1:20091-34059 GCA_900302745.1 Parablennius parvicornis
TGGCCCATGGGCAGGTGCGTGATGACGCACTGTTACAATCCGCGATTGTGGAAAGGTGATGGCGGCTAATTCAACCGCAAGATCGGATGATATGCTTAGAGACCTGCTTCGGGTGCCTTCTAGTGATGGTGAGTGCTATTTACTTATTTACTTTCTCTGGATGAGATTGGCATTGCTGTTGGCATTCGGTGCTGTTTTTGATTGTACATTGGATTCGGATTGTGTATTTACTGTTGGATATAATGTACAGCTGTTGCACTGGGATAGATAACAATACTTTTTTATTTTTTGGGGGGGGGATCTTGTTACTGCTGGCCCTGACTGAAACTCCACCACAAGCTTCTGTTGATATTTGAAACCTTTAAAGTAAGAACACATGTTAAATATAAATGTGTGTCAGTTTTGGGAGTGATTTTATGGAATGGACTGAATGATGTGCTGAAATTATGTAATTCTCTGTGTGTTTTCAAAAAGAGTTTAAAATGTATAATAATCAAAGGTTATTCTGTGAATTGTTAATTTGTTGTTTACTTATCACCCAAAAAGAGATTTTTAACTTAAACTGTCTTTTAGTTTTGTGTTTGATAACAGATATTTGTTTGTAGTAATCCTTTGATGGCACAGGATCTGCAAATCAATCCATAAGCTAAAGCCGATTCCTTTTTTGGTTGCTGGACGGTTAATTTTTAAAAAAAAATTTTGTTTATAATTTTCTTGTTTGCTGTTTTGTATAAATGCAACTGAAATAAAAAAAATAACTGAATAAATAAATAAGAATACATTTTCAAAAAGCAGCTTCTCTGAGGCGTTATTGACGGTGACTGGATCACGGATGACCAAGGCTCGTTGGAGCAAGTTCAAAGTTGATCTGTGTGGTCCGATAAATCAGGGGAGCTGTTGGAGGTCAAACTGCTGTAGAAGGCGCTGGTTCTGTTAAAAAGACAAACCCAAAAAAACTCTATCATAATACAGAGTGCATTACTGTTAGTGGTGGTCCTATATATCTACCTAATACTAGGCAAGAGGTTCTGATGTTAGGTCAGATGGGGGGACACTAACGCAATGCATTATGAACATCAGAATGCAGACAATAAATTATGTCTTTATTAGTGTAGCAATGTTAACCACATAATTGATTGAAAAAAAAGCAATAAAAAGTGAGAAACAAGAATATCTAAAACTCTGAAATAGATTACATAAACAGTGTAAAATATGATAAAATGAGACAAGATACCATAACAACATGACATGATTTCAAATCTTTGAAATCAAAGGAAAAATAAAAGTGCCTCATCAAATTTTTTCAAATTCAAATCTCTCTGAAAGATGGAGGATTTGCTCCAAGTGTCACTAATATAACAGTGATTGTTTTCTGAAAATGCTGCAAAGTACAACTGACACAGTAGAACCCATCTCTCTCTCTCTCTCTCTCACTCACACACACAGCATGTGAATGTGATTTATGGCTATATTAGCAATAGTCTCTCTCCTGGAAAGGGAGACTGCAGAAGAAAACAGGGGACACATCAGACCACCTGAGATGTGATACCACATTCCTCTATCCATATTTACAGAAAGAAAAATAATCTCACCAGGGTGTGACAGTAATGATACAACCGCATTTGTAATTAGATCTACAGTGACAAGAGTTGAAATACTACATCCGTTTGTTATTTCCTCCTCAGGGTTTCTTTAAAAGCTGTACCTGATGCTTAAAATCATTAAGCATTTTACTGAAAATATTGCGTTTTTTACGAGCTATGACCCTCTAAGTGTTAGGATACACACTGAAAGATGCTGTTGCACGAGGATGAGAAGAGAGCAGTGAAATGAAGATTGTAAGAGATACATCTCTAGGAGAGACGCGGTGAGGAGTTGAAGAGGAGATGATGATAGGTGGGAAAAAAAAGAACATCATTAGAAAAAGGTTGGATGAGCTCTGAAAGTCCCAGCGTGCCGCCACTGCCTCACCACACATCTGTCTCTCCGTCCCACAGGGGCCGTTCAGAGGCAGAAGCAACAGGGCACTTGTGTGCACTCACCTCTCCCTTCCAAACAGAAACATCTGCCTCCTCACACAGGACCATATGCCTTGTAACACAAGCCCTCTCTGGTCTCCCTTCTCTGTTTCACTTTCATGTCTTATTCACTTTCTGTCCCCTATCTTGTTGTCTTTGATGGAGTGCCAGGCGCTGGCAAACGCTCCTGCTCCGCCGATTCACGGGCATGCTGCCTCTTTCGGCAACGGTTCCTTTACAAACTAGCTCACACTTGCACACACACGCGCACACACTCACATACACTTACACACACCTACAATAAAGATAGATGTGCTGTTTGTCACTGAGCTGCAGGATGACAACACAACTCACAACTTTATTTGAACTCACACTTTTATGCCGCTCATGCCTCTTCACCTTTAAAAAAAAAACCCCAAAATGGTAATAAATCACAATCCTGAACTTATGGTGTTTCAATATGATGGACAACATCCATCTATTAAGCTTCTAGACCAACTCAAAGTAATGACCTGCAGCTGATACTAGCTATGAGTGAGCACTGGATACAAACTGGGCGTGTCAACTGTCCATCAAAATGTAAACAGACACAATCACATCAGTGGGAATTTTAGGGACTGATTTACTTAAAGTTTGCACTTATAGCTGGAGGTCACACGTAGAAGCTGATCTACAACAGGGACACACTCAAGATTTCTCTCACAGACAAGAAAGATAAAGTACAATATCAACAGAGTATTCTTGCCTTCGCAAATGCGGAACAGTGGGCATGTGTTCTAGACTGTAGAAATAAGGGAAAGAGTTTACGCCCTAATACACAATGGGATTTACAATGTCTAGAAATGTTTGTATTGTTTTTGATTGTAGCTCCTTTCGAAGTGTCTGGAAAAGAAGAAAAAATCTTGTCAGTCTTCATTAGAGATGCTGCTGTTATTGCGGTGGAAAGCAATTCCTCAGCAGGCGAGTAGCCACACATTTTGTTTGGAGGATTTATAATATGGTGTTTTCTGAGTTGGACCCTTTCTCATCTGTTGCTCTACTTTTCATCTGCAGTTTTCCTTTTCTTTTTTTCAGATGCATTTGCTGTAGTGTTCCGATACGCTTGAGGATTTATGATAACCATGGAATCAAATTGTGCTTGTGCTTCATGAAATCACACTGAAGCCAAAACAAGAACTAATAAACTCAAAACCCTCTTTTCAGTACTCGCACTGCGAGTGATGGCACTCATTACAGGTAGATGATTACTTGCAGATGATCAGCCGAAAAATGCATGAAAACAGAAATCAGTTTCTGGTAAAAACCTGTAAAAACCTTCACAAGGCAGGAAAAAGGCATATTATCAATTTGAGGAAAGAGCACTGATCACAACACCTGGTCAACAACTGGTCAACAACTTTATATGTGCTCATGAAAAGCTTATGTTTTGTGGCCAGTCAACACCCTATTTTCTTTATTAATCATGTTAATTTTAAATTATAGATACTTTTTCCTATGATGATTTTCTTTTTATTGATAAAGCATTAATTGCAGTAAACTCAGGTTGTTGGATCATCTCGTCAGTTGACTAACAAGAAAAAAAATACAGACGTAGCATGTCTTTAGCTTGGCCTTGAAACTGTTCTAAAACTAGCTGCATAATGTGAGTTTTTCCTGCAGCCAGTTGTGTATTGTTGTTTTCTTTACTTTTTTTCTTTTACCTTGGTGAAGCTGTCAACTGAAATGACATGGCCTCTTTTGAATCAGACACATTTTGAGTCGGTGTTGGCTGCATTCATTCTGTCATGTGGGCTTTGTCTTGTGTGTATTTTTAGTGAGGCTGCTCTACTAGTTGTAATTGGTATACTGTTTAACACATGGGTGGCAACATGCCTGTCCATGGAAAATAAATACTGGCCGGATAAAATGGCCCTGGTGCTGTCAGCTCGACTTTTAGATAACTGTTGTTAGAGAGAGAGAGAGAGAGAGAGAGAGAGAGAGAGAGAGAGAGAGATTTACAGGATTCAAATGAGGTCTCCTCCTGCAATTGTGCCAACAAATTATGAGACAAACACGCAGCACTCAGAGCGGCAAACAAGCCGGCACATATTTATCAGCAGATTCATTATGCACACACGGACATGAAAGTTCAGCAACGGATGAGCTCCAACACACTCCTCTCTTTTAAATCTCAGAAATCGATCTAAGCCATGTACCTGTCTTAAAGAGGATTTAGTCTCTGACAACCACACAACTAGTCTGTCATGTTGAGCTGCCTAGCACACACACATGCACACACACACACACAACTTGTCAATGTATTCTCCTCATCCACATTCATCCATAATGCATGCAATCCCTGTCTGCTTATTGTAAGAGAAAGTCTGTACGACCTATGCCAGTTTGACAGAAACATGCAGCATAACAAGGAGAAAAGGTAGCACTTGTCCTAAACGAGGGCTGGCTATCTCTCTCATACACACACACACACACACACACACACACACACACACACACGCTCGCACACAAAATCTTTAAGCCACAGCTGCCCCTGTAGCTCTCACCTGTCTCCCTCTGTACTTTCCTGGTGGATCCAATCAACAGCAGAACTCTAGAAGACAGATTATGGCCTTAAGCACCTCTCAATAAGAAGACGGCGAAAGTAAAGGGGATGGAGAGAGCGGCGGGGAGCGAGGGGAATGCTGAAGGACAAAATGAGCAAATGTGGAAGGATGTGAAGGAGGTTGAAAATGGGAGGTTACGTTCAGGGAGATGACAGCGAGCGGCTAAGAAAGACATGGGAATTGACGGGAAAAAAAATAAATTGACATGAAGAGATGGAAGAAAGGGGCACCACAGGTGCTGAACTCCCTTGGGGTGATGATTACATTTGGGTTATCATAATCAGACAAAAAAACTGTAATATAACATTTTGAACAATCTAGATTTGGCCGAGCTTTTCTATATTGGCAACAGAGTCTCCATCAGTGCTTCACTATGATCTGTCCAATCAGGGGGTGACAGGGGTGAAGCAGTTTCTTGGACAGCAGCACTTTGAAACAGTAGTCCATGTCTTTAACATTTCTCGGCTGAATAAATGTAATGCACTTTTTTTTATTTTTTTTTGAGGAGTGTGCAGTTTGGCTTTAGCTACAGTAGCTGGAGCACATAATGCTTAATCTGGAGTTCCTCCACTGGCTTCCTTTTAAGATTGTTTAATTTTCTTTTTTTTTTAAATCTTTAAATGGTCTCCAATTGTCTCTGAGCTGTCCATTCCCCTCCGCCCCACCAAGCAAATTCTCAGGAGGGTTAAACTATTGAACAATATTGAACAACTCAACGCATTACACTGGCTTCCTCACTGTCTATTTTTAAAATCCAAGCTGTTAAATCTCCAACTCTTCCATTTCCACTCCACAAATAGTACAATGAGTGTCACAGTTATGTGTTTTTCCAAAGATGGCTGGGACAAAACCTTCCGTCCCCCTATAATTTCTACCTGTGTCTGACAGCTTTGGGTACGAAAACTGCCAAAGTCAGTTGATATTACGTGTTGACTATGTGTTTGTCATCACTATACAGCGTTAATTGATTTATTGAACAGTGAATTACATTTTTCATTACTATCTTGGTTTCAGTCCTTTAAATATCAGAAAAATCAGTCATTTGTGATTTAGTGATTCCTTTGGCATCAAACCAAGGAGGAATGGTATAAGTCATTTACAGTGTCTTTAGCAATCACTCTTTATTTGCAGATGCATTTTGTCTGTTTTGTGGTAATTGATGGATGTGACGTTGTCATGTTTCTTTCATGTGAAAAATGAAGAAGGTATAACTTATACTTAAAAATACCGAAGCACACAGTTGAGCCTAAATAGGCTGTCTGTTGCTTTTGTTTGGCACATTGTCCAATGTGACGCACCACTTCGATAGTTTAACGCAGATTAATCTCGGATAAGCTTTAAGGTGGATGCAGATATGACAGAAAATCTATTGTTTCCTCAAACATTCACTCCAAGTTGAATTAACAAAAGAGGTCACTTTAAGTTTTTTTCTTTTTTTTTTTCAGAAACCCTTGCTAAAGCCTTCTTTTAATGAACAGAAACAAGTTGTGTTTAATCAATGCCAGCTGAAGAACTTTAATCTTAGTCTAAATTTATTCCTAACAGTTGAGGGTCTTGCTTCTCTGACATTTAAAGACCAAGGGATTAATTCAGAAAAAAAATCTTTGTCAGAATAATGGATAATGAGAATAATTATCTGCTCCTATAATGAGATTCCTTGTCATAAAATAAAGCATCGAAGGTTTGAGTGACTGATCGACTGACACTGTCAACTGTTTCTCAGTCACTGTAAACAGAGAATGGAAATGGATGGTAAATGTGAAAGAGAGCACTCACGTGTGTGTGTGTGTGTGTGTGTGTGTGTGTGTGTGTGTGTGTGTGTGTGTGTGTTCTCTGCAGAAGTGAGAGTGAATGTAGATTTCTTGACATTTCAGTAACACTGACATTAAACCTGGCCTGACATTTAAATTTCTCATTGATTTTTTTTTTTTTTTGCAGACTGCTCCCCTGTTGCTTGACAATGAAGACTGATCACCCACCTCAGTGTGCGCGGTGGCTTTTCAGCACCTCAGAGTCGTTTTCTATTCTTTAGGAGAGCCACTTCAGCTCTGTGAGTGTTCTCATGTGAGTGATTTTACATTTGTCTCTGTGTCAATGTACTTTAGCTTCTTACATTGTTCTCAGCTGTGTGATTTCCAAGGAGTGTTGCTGAAGAACATATCAATGATGAGGCAGGTGTGTCAATCTGATCTGACAAACGTGACAAAGAAAAACTTAACTGCTAATCTTTAGTGAATAGAAATAAAAGTAACTGTTACTCTTAATTTTTTTCATGGTAATTCAACAAGGAAAGTATTAATATGCAGCCTGGTGAAAATTGTGTCCTTAAAAGATACAAAGGTTTAAGTTATTTATTCAATAAAGAATAAATGTGAATATCCAAAAGTAGTAGATTAAAGCATTGAAAAAAAAAAAAAAAACAAGAAATTGTTTAAACACATAGACTGTGAAGGTGACCTGAAGCTTATGTGGTGAGAACAAGGAGCTAAAAACTATATCCTTCAAATTATAACAACGAAAAAGACCCAAAGGGGCAAACAATATTCTTTCTTATTCTCTATCTCTGTTGAAAAAACATGAATGCATTTCCATTCAGCCAGCCTCTGAACACATCTCAGTCTCTAATATGATAACCTTGAGCACATATGAAGCATTAATACAGCCACACCAGCTTCACTATTTACATGTGGACCAGCAGGAAATCGGACCTGAATAATATAATAACGTTTAACTTGAATGAAAAATGCATGATTCTTTAAAAAAATTAAAATCAACAATATAAATATCTGTTTTAATTTGAGAATCGACTTGAAACAGTAGGATTGGAAATATCAATATTTTGCAATCGATATGCACATAACTGGTCATAACGTGAGCTGATCGTTCTCAAGTAGGAGCACATACACACATCAGACATACACATAAAGCATCAAAATTGCAAACGCCAATATTTGCCAACCTCATATAAACTTTAAAGCACACTTGTAAATGATAGTAGATGACGTTTGTGGTCAACACTCACAATGAGGATTTTGTAACAGTACCAAGGCAAAGACGCCTTTCCCCCCAAAAACCTTTAAGAACTACAATCACAATTAGGAACAAAACCACACAAATTTGACCATCTTAGACATAAAGCCTATCAGTAAACACTTTCTGAAGTGTATCTTGCCTAATGAAAATACAGCTGGATATCCAAGATGATGAGGAATCTGATGTAAGTACCAGCAGGAGGAGTTAGTTTGTGCAAAAGGTTGTGCTCTCAGTAAAACAGAATAAATGATGAGGGATTGGAAAGAAATGGAAGCACTATCTGCATGCAGATGGGTATATTTCACATCCCACATTATTTTTGCGAATAGACTAGTTTGAGATTCTTGGTAGTGAAAAAAAACAAACAAAAACAGCAGGCTCTGTTTAGTGAGCTAAAAAAAAAAGCTAAAAAAAAAAAAAATCTCTCAAAATCTTGTACCTGGTTCTTCTAAAAGACTCCATAATTCCTTGCACTCGTATAGCTTCCCCCAAAACCTTTATCATCATCAGCATCAATGAGAAATGGTACTGTATTTCACACATACTATATTTTCTTACATTATTCTCCCAAAATTAAAAAAAAATTTAACTAGTAGTATCTCTTTTCACTAAAACTTGTCTTATTGAGATCAAACTCTGTTTTATGTATATGTGAACTAAAATGCTGTAAATCCTGTTTCATCTCGAGGCATGCTCTGGTTAAAAAAAAATGAAAAAAAAAAAAGGGAATGAAAAGTCAATATTTGCTCAGCAGGCATGTGCAGGATGAGGACGGTGTCCACAGGTTTTGAACAGTTGTAAATGAAGCAGAACGTGAGGTGAATGTGTCGCCATTAAACTGTGCGGTGTATCAGTGATGCGAGAAGAAAGACAGCCAGAGGTAAAGTGGGATATTTAGTGCTGACATATAGAGCGTCAAGCTCCGCGCGCCACTCCAGGAACACCGAACACTTGTGGTTTATAAAGGCAATTGCTGTCACAGTGCGTTGAGCTGGCTATTAACTCTGGAGTTGTTAAACGACCTGAAGCCATACACTCCAGACATTGGCATGGATCATTGTTTAATAAAATATAAAAATCGAACAAGTGAGGCACTGCCTACCGATCATGCCCCGGTGGTGAGTGGGTTCAAACAGATGGGGGACTGCACACTGGAACTAAGCTGCGATCGTGGAGGTAATGAGTGTTTAAATGTGTGGGACTTATTAATGTACGTGGATTTCTAGAAGCAGAAACGACATAGGAAATGGACTGGCTTATGTTTTCTTAATTGCCCATTTTATAGACCTGTATCATAAGGTGTAATTGGATAGCTATTAAAAAATAGATTAAAAGTTAGACAAAACCCAGACGCATCTCAAGTGGTATCGAACCAATCTTCCCATCAAGCAGAGTTGACTTTCTTTGTAGGTCTTCCACAGTGTTTTGGATGTCACTTGAAATGAGTAACTAATTGATCAACCATCATCGGCCACTGCACTCAAAATGTGGCAAAGTAATCTTCTTGTTTCCCTGATTGTTTCTTCAGACCAGGCGTGTCCTAACATCATGCTCATTAATGAGCTGTAGTATTTCAGATGTTGCTGTCAGATATTTTGAGCTGAGTTGTGTTGGTCCCTTTAAGGACTGAAACACTCAATAAGTTCAGCTCGCTCATAAGTTACCTTTTTTGCCACCGTGCCGTCAATAGTAGACATATTTTATAAAGCTCAGCTGATGTTTATGTAATGCTGCCAATATATCATTAGTCTTGCAGATGAAGGCTAATGCTAATGTTACATCCTGTCAGAAGTAATGTGTGAGTTGAAGAGCAACAGCAATATACATATCAGACATTTTATTAGGAAGTTCTCTGTGGAATTGATGAATTAATTTGAAAAAAAAAAAAGCCTGGTTCCATAAACAATAGAAATAATGCTTATTGGCACTGTAATACCCTCAGCTAAAGCCCCCCCTCCACTGACGTCTACCTGGAAGTGTCTCCCTCTCCCCCAGTGTCTCTATGCTCCGATTGCAGGAGTGAAATTCTCTGTGCAGGTGTCTGGCAACAGTTGACAATCTCTCATCACCTGCTCTCTAAATACCAGGCTCCTATTCCACCACCTCGCCAGATCATAGAGTCAATTATGCAGCCGGTCTTTTAGATGCTTAGTGTGTTTGAAAAATATGTTTAATCAATTTATCCTTTGCCTGCAGGCCTCCCTGTCCCGATTCGCTCCTCAAATCCACATACTAACCTGCTTTTGTGGCTCCTTTTCACCCTGAAGCCTGATAAGTCCCACTGGCTTTATCATTTCCTACTTGCCAAGCCCCAGTTACTGTTCACCTGAACATATATTCTTTGTATTTGAAAATAATGTTCAGGTTTGGGTTATTCATCTGCATAAATGCTCGGCCAATGACGGGTAGTGTGCCAAAAAGCTGTGAATAATCGCTTGAACACTTGGTGTGGAAACGTACAACTGCTTGATGTTTTTCCGCTGAAAAGAAATTCAAGACTCATAGTAAATACAAAACGTGTCTGCCCATTTTTTTCTTTTGGGCTCTTGGATTAGAACAATAATATTTTGATGTATAAAGCTATGATTTCCAGAATCTTACAAACTAAGATAATCCTGAAATATTACTGAATGGTTTTCAAAGTGTGGGAGGAAGAGCAACCTTCCCAGAGCTAGAATTACATCACATCCCTAATGCTGCATATGCTTTGTGTCACAGCAAGTACGGTTTTATATTTTTGTAAATGACATTTGGGATTCAAAAACTTTTCTCCTGCAGAATAAGTGCATCAAATTTTAAGTATTTGGTAGGTCTTTATAATAGTCTGTAACTATTACACTAAAGTTAACTTATTTTAGTCTGTTTTACAGTTAGAATAAATGCAGTTCTATGAATAAGTGACACAGCAAATGATTAATTGAAGCTGCAACCTATTTCATTGTGAATTCCTATTTAGAAAAAAAAAAAAAAAATCCTGCTTAAAAAAGCAAAACATTCCTGACCCTCAAGAGTCTCCACTTTAAACCAACATTAAAAATGACCTCAATCCTCAATGTCTTATATGGTTCCAAGTATTTGAGAAAGATTTATTTGAAGCATTGTTCAGAAAAACAAAAAAACAACAACAAAACACATTATACAATAATATATCCTCTTGTCCATCTTTACTGTCACACACGTTAAAACATGGACTCATGCAGCATCACATCGTGGTCCATCTGAGCTTTTTGAGTGGCTTATTGTGCCAGCTTTTGTTGATGATTCATACCTTATGGACACAAAAAAAAAAAAAAAAAAGTTGAAGAAAGCAGCCAGTTGTGGCTAATTGCTATCTGTTTCATTGGCAGTGAGGGATCGCGCAATATGCAGCCAACAAACAAATGACTCATATGTCCTTATGTGTCTCCAGAAACTGGAAGGAAGAGGAGAAAAGCAGCACCAACAAAAACACACAGTAGAAATCATGTAGAAAACTATGAAGAGAACAAATGTTGACCGTGAATGCTGCAGGTCAAATTCGGACGATTTGGTTCAGTTCTCCTCATATTGTGCCAATTACAACATCGTTTTAGCACTTAACACTTTTTACTTGATGTAAAAGACAAGACAAGATACCATAGGATAAAGACGACCCCATCTCATATACATCTAGTTCGACAACGAGACATCCTGCAGGAAAGCACGGAGAGAGAAGAAAAAGAGGAGAGAGCACAGATTAACGCTGAGAGATGCATTAAGCTATGCTATGGAACGCTGTGCACTTGGTAACATTTGATTATATAAGAGTTTAGTTTAAACCTAAATCAGCTTAAAAAGAAAATGCTCCAGTCTGACCTGTGTTAATCCTAATAACATTTAAACCTGATCTTAAAAGTAGAGACTCTGCTATGCCCCCTGTCAGCCTCCTATTTAACCTTAAGGAAGCGTAAATAAACAGCAGTTTGAGAACAAAATGTTCTGTTGGGACAATATGGTACCAACACACAATCCAATGGGGCCTGATTAATAAGACATTGAGAGAACATATTCATATCTCTTTCTCTATGTTACAGGAGGTTAATGAAGAGAAACCAATATGTGAGGTTTTGTTATTATATATAATAATGCTGGAGCACAATGAAGTGAACCATTTAATTGCCTCATTGCATAGAACATCAATCATGTTCCAACATTGTTCTCACTGGCACCTGTTGTCGCCGGTTTGAGATTCAACTGCTGCAGGTTTTTTTTTCTCCTACTGCAGGTTTTTTCGTGGACAGATGTGAGTAGTCACAGTGGAAATCTGTTTCTGGGGCAGAGTGCTTAGTCATTTTTAATGGTGGTATTGCCTTGCAGCCAAGCCGAGCTCCTCTCGCAGCTCCGTGGTGGCACCCTTGAATGATGGCAGAACACTGAAGCGCTCACCTGTGTTGTTATAATCCCCCTCAGTGGGGTCCGAGGTTTCTGTGGTCCCACCCTGGGCTCAGCAATTTTTTTTTTTTTTAATTAAAATCTCTATCTGTGGAAGGAACATCTATAATGAAATAGATTGTACTAGCTGAGCCCCCGGGAAATATTCCCGGATAAGTGGGCGGAAGATAATAAAATCATAATTTTTGGGGGTGTTATTTAAAAATGTGATCTGTTTCCCATACTTTTGTTGTCATAAAATCTAAAATAATTATCCCATTTTCACAGTAAAATGGACCTCAACCTGTATCATGATATGTACTGAGTGTCAATTGGTCATAAAACAACATTTCAAAGTCTCAATGCAGCGTTAGTGATGATGTGACGCCCTCTCAACGTTGGGGAACAATGAGCTTGCTGCCACCTGGTGGAGTCGCATCATGTGACAACTGAACAATGGAACAATGGAAATCGGCTGTTCTAACCCAAAATATATTCCGTACAAACTTCTGACCCCTGCAAGGACGCTCTCCGCCCAAATAGAAAGCCAACGGTGTATCATACTACCCCGTGCCTCCCTTTTCACGGAGGGCAATCCGTGACTAAGAAAATTTTGTAATGGCCGCTACCGTATTAGTATATAGATTTAGTTTCGGGATTGCACTGGCTGTGCAAGTGTCATACAGCAGCAGGTCCCAGTTAACTGTGTCCGTGATGTGATGCTCCTCCGAGTAAAACCACCTTTTTTCTGGGCTACATAACTTTTTGCAAACATCTACACTATAAAAAGACAACTTCTTTTTGTTCATTTAAGGTTAACAAAACAGCATGCATGCATCCATGCTGGATGCAGTGTGGAGGCCAATTAAAATATTCAACGTTACATCTCCTTCTTTTAAACACATTCAAACACATGTATTCTTTCACACGCAAGCACACATCATATTTTCATTTCTTTTAGGTGGAATATAATTAGGGTGTACATTAAACACAAACTGCCTTAGCGTCCTATATTTTAGGTTGCTACCGAAAATAAACACTGTCGTCTTGTTTCTTTGTATACATCAACACAAGTCTTTCATTTACGGTAAGACCAGCTCGCAGCATCACCACCGCCTACAGTCAAAGGAGAGAGATTAGCCGTCACATGGCCGCAGCAGTCCAGCCGGCTCCTGGCTGAAAATGAAACACATTTTTTTAGTAGTTGTGCTGATAATAAGCATATCCCCAGCTGTGTTGTTTGCAGGACAGCAGCCCGCGACAGCTGTAATACACAAATTCCACCAGACATTATCGCAAGAAGAAGCATGCGACCATGTAGACAAGCATAGAGGGAGAGAGTGAGACCACAGGAAACCCAAACAGATCTCACTCACTGATATTTCTATAAAGAATATTTCACGAAGGCTTTTTTTTTTTTTTAATTTAATCAGCTATACGCTTGATATCATTACTTTTTGCAAGAGATGCTTGCAATTTGGGACTTGTCTAAAATCCTCCTCCATAATCTACATTCAATATAATGCCTGCTTGGATAATTTATGAAATGCAATGCCAAATGTCTGTATTGGTGCACATTTATTCTCACAAGAAATCCAACCATCAGTGTTGTTAAGGGCTTCAACGGCTCACAAATTTGTCTTTACCAAGCGCATGAGTAAACAAAGTGTATCGTTATGAATGATTTATGACAAACACACTATACTACAATCACTTTAGGCTCCCTGAAGTCAAAGCTGAATTATTACTCAGAATAAACATGCACTCGTATATGCACAGCTGCGGTTAATGTGGTCTCTACGCATGTGTGAGGTGATAGTAAGTTCAGCAGGTTGTAACCACAACAATACCCACGGGATTGTAACCTTCACAATATAATGCAATCCTGGCTTTGATTTGATGATTTTTTTTTTTTTTTTTTTTTA
>OMNM01006189.1:40009-56410 GCA_900302745.1 Parablennius parvicornis
ACTTCTTATAAATGTGGATATTTCTCTACTAAACTTCTTAACAGATATTATCAACATTATTCAATTTTCAAAGTATGTCACTTTCTTCCACTGATCACTAGAGGGAGCTCGAGATGTACGGCCTACATGTGCTACTCTTCTATTAAAAACAGAGTCCTGCATGTTAGACCTGGTAGATGAATCTATTTTGTTCCAGGTATTATAATGAGTTACAGTGAGAGCAGACAGAGTAGATTAAGTTCCAGTGGGTTAGTGCGTGTTTCTCTTTATTATTATAGCAAAGTCACATATTTGAATTTATAGCAGTATTATTGTCATCAGACTGTGTAGATCTATGACTTGTTGACACTTTCCTCTCTTCGTTCGTGCTGATTTGTCTTGGCAGGTTTCCTAATGTTGCTCTGGATGTTTGAAAGTTGAAATCAGAATGAGTTGATGGATTTTGTGCCGGGTGGCTAAACCGGAGAAGTCACACAAGGCAGAAAAAGTGACATACAGTTTGATTAATGCTGATACTTTTGATGTCATAAAATCATATGAGAGCCAGTGAAATTGTATTTATTTTATTTTTAATTACTGCATTAGTGACATCACTTATGGCTTGCTTACCAGTTGTCACAGACACTTTTGTATTACATAGTATTCAATCATCTTTTTTTTTTTTTTTTGCCTTAAAGCTTTATTGTTAGTTGTCACAAACCTGTCCCAGGGCGAAAGGTGTTACGTTTTAGACAATTTGTATGTCAAAATGACTACAACTGAGATCATCCACGCAAGCTTACACGTCAAGTATTGTCATCACCACTCTAACTTCTCCTCATGAAGACTTTAGAGACCAAAGAACCCATGTGGAAACTTGATTAACCTGATGAAATCCATACATTGTCTGGGAAAATATCCTTTAAGGAAGGCTCTGACCTGGGACAGACTTGCTTTACATGCTGTGAAGCTGCAGAGATACAGCTACACAGCTTGTTGCCTCAAAAAAAAAAAAAAAAAACGATGATTGTTAATAAAAGTTTAATAAAATATATTGATATCAATAATTAAAATACTGACATAGCTAATCATTGTGCTGAAATAACCATCAAAACTTATAATAATAAGTAAATAGTAAAAAATATTTATCACAGTTCATTTTCTTGGGAGATTTGTGGGATTTGGTCTTAAATCTAGTTTAAAAAACACAAAACGTAATATGTGATTTGTGCTCCAAATGTCTTAAACCAGAGTATGTATGCACAATAACTGCATAAAGAAAACCTCAGAGAAACAAGATCCTACAATGGAAGAGTGAAAGCTGTCTGAAGAAAGATTGACATCTAGTGGTGAGAAACTGTACAAGCCGCACTGTTGATACATTCACACCAGCTCCAAGTGTCAAATCCAAATTCTATGAAGTTTATTTCAAGTCAGTCGTTTCAGGGCTTCAGAGGTTATGAGATATGATGAAACAGCTGCAGACATAAGATCCAGCAGATAGGTCTGTTTCTGTGACGCCAACGAGGTGACGGTATCGTCTCATTAAGTGTTTCATTCCCTTCATTATTCGTGCAGCTGAGGTTTTCTGCAAAGCCGTGGACTTTGACATTTAAATATTATTGTTTGACATTACAGTAACATGGATTCTCAAATCCCTGACCTGACCTTAAACATGGAGTACACCGTTGCCTGCCATAAAATAAATCCAATCCTTCACACTCCCTGCCATGTATAAAGAGCTCTCTGTTTTCTGCCTGATGGTGAATAATTCTCCAATCGCACTCTTGGCTTCGCTCTTGGATTTCGGTCTCAAGTCGTTAGCATGCTTGGCCCGAGAACCAGGATTTACAAATCCTCCTTGCACCGTACTGACTCATGAGCCAAGGCGACTACGTCACCCAAAATACCCAGTGGTGGCCATTACTCAAAACTATTCATACAACATAGACGCGGAGCAGAATGGGAAAACTATTTCAACATAGCTGAGAGGGAACAGCTGCAGTGTTCTGCTGTTGGATGATGACAGATTTCTCTCTTCCCTTTTGCTTGATCCCAGTGTTTTTGCTCCCTTCCTTTATTTTTTTTTTGCTGCTTTCGTGTCAATATACTCTCATGTCTCGATCAATTCTTTTGTTTTATTTCACGGTTCTGACTGCCGGTGTTCTCTCACCGCCTTTCTCTCAATCTCTTCGCATCAGCTTTATTGGTGCAAACGCACAACTAAGCAGACCACCCTAAACTTGCAATACTGTGTGCACACAATGACATAGGGGAGATCAGCAGTTTCATGGAAAAAACATTGAGTCTTAAGAAGGTGCTTCCACAGTTATGCTGTTTGTTAACACAGTCGAACAAAGACTGTTTGTCTTTCCATGTGCACAGTTGAGTAGGTTGTGTCCAAATGACACCAGAGCAGCATATAACCACAGCTTACGCTCTAAATTTGTCCTTTGAGAACAAGAAAAAGGTTTACCACATTGTAGGGCAATCTTTGGAAAGTAAAATAAAAATCCTTATCTAAGTTGTTATTAGAGGATAGAACTGAGGATGTCAACAGCAGAAGATACTTTCATCTTCATTACTGCTGCATCCATTTCAGTTCACTTCAGAGTTGTGAGAGCTGCATTTAATCCCAGCTGACAATGGGCAAAGCCAAGGTATACCATGTATGGAGAGGTTTTCCACTCCATCACAGAGCAACCACTAATGAAACTTAACTTCACGCACAGGGGAAACATGCAAACTCTGCACAAAACTCTGTTGAAAACATTGCTTGCAGTAAAAAATGGTTGCACTAAGACATTGTGCAACTACGAAGTTTGTTGTGAAGTGAAAAACTTTTCCCACGACTTGTTTCTAAATAGGACTGCTTTCCTATTGGATTTGAAAAAGCACAGAAGCAAGGAAAAAGCTGCCTGGACGAAGAAACCTGGAAACTAAATTCCTTGTGGCATTCGTTGGAAAAGGCTTGATTGCTTTATGTTGTTTAAAGTAAATGCACAGATAAGCAAAACCTACCTTTTAAGGTGTACATTTGAGTGCATTTACCACTCGTTTCTTTCTGTCTGCGAACATGCCTTCTTTTTTTGAAAAACTTTTTGGGTGCATGCACTTTTTCTGCATGTCTGTGTGTTTTAGTGGAGCCACATCTGGAAACAATAGAGTAGTGAATGCTGTCACTTTTCCTTTACCTCAGGCTTTTGAGTGTGTTCTAAAACAAACACTCAATTCACTCACGGTAAATTACAGGAAGGCAATCTGAGCTGCAGACTTAAGATACTTGGACTCCGTCTCTCCTTCATTTACTAACACGTGCACAGACACACAAACATGCCCAGAATTAATCAGGTTCTCCAGATGCAATACTACCCCTCCCACTGGCCAATGACTTTCGTTTGTGTTTGTATCAAGTAAAAATTACATCTAAATTTGAAGTGAGAGTCGGCGTACCTTTGCTCCTTTGTGTGTCTATCCTGGCAAATTATGACGACCGGTCGTCAGACTAAGGTCAGACTTGGGGTAAGTGTTACACTTAGCCAAGCTGTAATTACACTTCAGTTATGATGATCCATTCTCTTTTATGTCGGTCCAAAACCTTTGAGCATGCCACGTTTGTGGTCCGATGTGTGAAGACTAAAATACTGGAACCCACAACATTTTCAGGTTTTTACAGGATTTCTCTGTGGTTTTATTGGTGAATGTTTTACTGTGTAATGGTCAACATTTGGGTCAGGATTGTGGGTTGTGATGTATAATAGGCAAGGTAAATGCATTAATTCAATCAGCTGGCCTGCTAAGGAGTGTGGCGTTGTTCTTCTATTCTGCTGGGGACGTAAACCTGATTGAATAGACTCAACTTACATCCCCATTAGGGAAATCAGTGAATTTTGAGATGTTTTATAGTCAGAGCAAGACAAGAAATTTCTTCTGGGTTTAGAGGTAGTCTGCAGGAAAGGAATGTAAGTCAATCTGTTGTCCCCGTAAGTCATAAAAAAAAAAAAACATAATGTGTGTGTGGGTAGGTGGGTGTGTGCGGTTCCTTGCTGATGAGCTGTGGTTGAGGCTACAGTAACATTTACACAGTGTAATCATCGTGTTTCCACTGTGGATTTAGTACAAACCCAGTGGTAATACCACATCTTGTGTTTAAAAGCATATATGTTAACAAACGATATCGAGGAGATCAGAGGAGATTTATGAAGCTTTTGGGTTTAGCTGTGAAAAAATAATTAGTTTGGAATTCATTTCAGTCAGACAAGAGGTAGCAGTATTGTTCAAGACTACAAGTGAAGACACTGCTAAGGAAGTACTGATAAGTTTTACGAAATTAAGCCAAGACACGAATCCTTGTCGAGTTAGTCGGAGCTCGTATCAGATCAGAGGAGTAGATAAGCACAGGTTATGCTGTAAATATGTCATTTGGAAGTGATAAAAGTCGGAGCTATAACTTTGTTTTAAGGTAAGCATTTTAGTGCATTTGCCTCCCTTGTCCCTGTGTCTGTGAAAATGATTTTAAGTTTGTGAACATGCTTTTCTGTGCTTGCGGCCTTTCTGCATCTCCCTGTGCGTTTTAGTGAAGCCACGTGGAAATACAAATCTGCTGCTTTGAAGCTGATATAAAGATGGAAAATGAATTTTGGAGATGTTAATTAAGCATTGGTTCATCAGATAATTTAGATGGAGAATCACAGAGGAAAATAATCAGCTTCAGATTTAATTCAACATTCACACTTGTACATATCAATGAATGACAGTACGTATAAACAAGTCAACATATTGGAAAACAAAAAGTTTTTTTATTCATCTTCTTCTGATACAAAAGTGTTTTTTTTAAATAACAAACAAGTTTTAAAACTTTTGTCACTTTTTACAAGGATAAATTAGCAATTTCTTTATAATACATTGAGGACAATGAGTTTTCTACACAAGGCTGCGGTCTAGACTTTAAAAAGTTGCGATCAAAGTATGTGAACTGACCCCAGCTATGATTCCCATCTGGATTTAAAAAAAAAAACAAACACATTTACAAATCTGCATCAGCGGTGGTTCTTAGTCTTCATTAACTGCGGCACACACACAGTCTCCATGTTTCAAGGCACATTCTGTGATTGTTTGGAAAAGTTACCTGAAGCTTAGTGTGGTCATACGAGAGGAGGCAGCCAAAACATTAAGACAGTTTAAGAGGGGAAACTACATTAGCTCAAAGGGGAGGTGGTCAGAGGTTAATTCAATTCACTTTAAGTGAATGTGATGTTTATTTGCCTTTCAAAAAAGTGTGCCAAGATATGCTGGTTCAAAAACCTCTCTCTTTAAGTTCTAAGTTTTACTAGAACCACCAAACTTATCTGTGAATGAAAACAGGGTTTATATTTACCACATGTCAGGGAAAAACACAGCCACGGGTATATTTCTAACCACTCAGCTAAAAAAAAAAAAAAAAGGCACTACCTGGTTAGAAGTGACACAAAAGAGAACAACTTTTCCCTCCACAGAGCCAGCACATGAATTAAACTACTCAAATACAGGAGGCATGTTGTGAGACACAGCACCTGTTTTATACACACAAAGACTCACTGAGAGACGAGAGCTTTGGTAGGATTGTCAGGCAAATGTACGGTACACGAGCAGTTTCAGAGCTGGTATTGTTTTCATATTTGTTCTTATGATTATTAGAATGACCACCATAAAAAACCAATGCACGAGACAATAAGCCATGTCTCTATCCTTCATCAGATTCTGAAATACATGTATTTAAAAAAAACTCTTCCAAGGAGGGCTTGATTGTCTGGGAAATGAGCCTTCATGCATCAGACATGGCTAATGAGACACAACCTGGCAGGGGAGCAATGAGATCATCAGACAGACATGTTAACTAATGGTGCCAAATTCACTGTGCTGCTTCAGTGAAAGAAAGAAAAAAGAAAAAACGTCTCCAAAGACGGTGACAGATTGGGTCCTGATAGCGATTACAATGTGGACATAGGAAGATTACACTTGTTGAAATTGACTCATGTATGCACACCGACCTGCACGACAGTTTGGATGAGCGTGACACTGACCCCAACTGCAGAGAGAACTACTGTGTCCATCTCGTTCTGCGGCGGATGGCATGACTCTCAACATCATGGCCTCATTCCAGCATTAGGTTGTGTGCAGTTGGGGAACTCATAAAGTTACCAGCTGGGAAAGTCTTGTTTCACAGTTGGGAGCATTCACATGATAAGTAGAAATGGCCAACAAGGAATGCACCATGAAAATGTGCAGATAAATGACAAAGCAATGTTGTCATTGTTTATACAAGTCAACACATGGATCATGTGATGATGCTTGTAAGTTCAGTATTATTGCTAAAGGTCACTTTAAAAAGGTTTTTTTTTTTTTGGTAGCTAGCTACATTGACTAGCTGTCTTAACTTGAATTGTTATATCATTTGTCATAGAGTGATAAACTAATGTTGAGAAGTGTTCCGCTGTATATTCCCCCAAGATATCATTCTGTTTACCACTTTCCGCTTATGGAGGAATGCAGCTAAGATATGCTCAACTTAAAGGGAATTGAATGAAAAAAATATCATCCTACATTCACAGACGGTAACTTCTCCAAGATGTGAGAGAATGGTTTGTTTTAAAGGCGAAGAGTGATCACATTGTCACTATTAGTATTATTAGTAGTGAATGGGTCTGACAATCCTTTGTAATTGCATGATGACTTTGTCACATGATTGTCTAATAACCTCTTAATTCTTTAACCTGACCCGGGATCGTCTGTTTAGGAAAAGAGCAAAGGAAGTAATTCAATTTCCTGGATTTCATGGTAACTCAAGAGCATATACAGTACATGGTTTCCAGGAATACTGCACACAACATTAGACGTTAGCAGAGCTTCTCATTGACTGCTGAAGGAAACCACAGAGGCTTACCTTTCCCAGATGCCTTAGCGCATCCAAATTTATGAGGCAGTAAAAGGCACAGCTGGTATTCCCAAGATTTTGTCTTATGAAGTTATTTTTCTGCAGCACTCATGGCATGTCACCTAACTCATTGGCTGTGTGGATTTCCTATCAGTCCCACAACTGCTGTCCCGACACTTCACATCTTACGAAATAATAGTGCATCATTGCAGCTTTGTGCTGGTTTCCTAAACAAATGGGGGCATTAAACATAACCCACATTTTTTTTTTTTTTTGTATCGTGATATTCACAAAAAGGCATCTTTGCAAAGAACTTGCAATTGTAATGTAAATTTTTCATACTTTCACATTAAACAAATTTAAAATTTAATGTGGAAGGGGATTTTAAGTCATTAATTGCTTGAGGGACACTTCAGCCTACATCTTTAAAATCTCCAGTGTAAAATTAAATCTTCAAAAAAGCAAAAAACAAAAACAAAAAAAACCCGCTAAAAGACAGCGGCGTGTGTTGCTGTATCCCAGAGTCTGTCTCTTCTGCGGGGAGTTCTGGGAGGAAAGAGAGACAGAGAGGTAGACATGGTGCTATACAACTTTTAGGTGTGTCCCCCGTCTGCATATTGGCGCTTCCGTTCTGCCTTTTCCGTCTCTCTTTTTCCTTATTCTAGGTGCTTTCATCACCTCTCTGAGCAAAACAAGTTGAACAGAGGTAGAGAGGCTAATGTTGCTGCTCATGCACGACTCAGTCCTCTTTTTCTGCTCGAAGCAGAGTTCGACTGTACAGAAGCGTCTGTGATACCTTCATATCCAGTGGCTTTTCTTTTTTTCTTATTTTTTTTAAGAGAAAGTCCTACAACGTTCCTGTATCACATTTTTCACCTCCCTTGCATCTCTTGAAACGTCGACCTCTCTGTCCTTCACTTTGTAGAGTGAGTTCACCTGAGAGAGAAGCATGTAGAACTTCAATCTTGTCCCGTTCTCCACTTTCTCCCTCCTCACACCACAGTCTCATTGCCTTTTCCTGGTTTGATCCAGCCCTCGCCCGGTGCCCGTTTCCCACCACGGCTGGCTCTGGTGTCTCTGAGCAGGCGGGCGGAGCAGCGCTGCCAGGTGTGAAGGGTTTTCGCTGACCAGATCCACATGCCCGACGTGATGCCAACCAGCAATGACATGAAGATTCGAAGCATCTCTGATGCCACGTATGAGTCTCGGGGGCTGGCCCTGAACTCCCCCCAGTGGGAGAGCTGGTAAAGGTAACAGCCAATGACGGTGGATGCCGGAACAGTGTAGAGAACGGAAAACACTCCAATCTTCACCATTAATCGCTCCAGCTTGTCCGTCTTGGCGCCGTCCTTCTGCAGATTGGACCGGATCTTGAAAAGAGCCACAAGGCCTGCGCATATGAACAGAGTTCCTGTGGGGGCAAGTCAGAAGCAGCTGTAGTTTGAAGCCGAATACATAGAGAAAAACCACGACAATTTGTAAAAATATTCATACACAGATGAATAGATAGATAAAGACGTATGTTTGATGTAGCACATATTTTAGACTGGCTGCCTTGGTTTGAGTTTAAGGGTTCAGCTCAGAGTGGTGACGCATCGGCAGGGGGATTCAAACCAGTGAACTTCAGTTTAAAAACTTGATTAAATAGCCTCCAGCCTAAAATACACTGTGAAAATAGGTACAGCTACATCTCCAAATTGTTCAGAATAATTGAAGTTTTTTTGGGGGGGCCATTCTATTTGAGATGATTATTAAGTATTAAAATATTTTCAATAATATATATATTTTTTATTTTCGTGACATATAGAGTAGCTTAATGGAGCCTGAAATAAAAAGGCTCAACATTTTTTAATCAATGTGTAACAAACCTCATTAAGTTATGGGGAAAACAATCTTTATCACTGTGTTAATATGTTCTGAGATGCACCTATAGATGTAAAAATAGAAAGAGCAATATATAGATATTTGATAGTAATATTAATGTAATTACCTATAAGAAGGTAAGTGGCCAGTGGTGCCACCACAAAGCCCGTGAGCGCCTCCTGCTGCTGATTGCCCACATAGCACAGCCCAGTCAGGTCATCTGCATCCACAAGTCTCATAATGAGGATGACGATGGTTTTAACAGCTGGGATGGCCCACGCTGCTATGTGGAAGTAGGAACTGTGCATTTCGATCGCCTCGTGGCCCCATTTCAGTCCAGCTGCCAGGAACCAGGTGAGGGTCAGAATCACCCACCTGAAAGGAGAAGCAGTAAGATATATTATGAAGGCGGAAACTGGGACGGTGGTAAAACTTTGCTGTCTAAACTTTTTCAGAGACAACCAGGTGGACATGTGCAGTCTCCACTTAAATTACAGTGACACCGGATGGTTGGAAGTTATGTAACGAGGATCATTTTTAAGAGCCGGCGAAGACCTCATTCTATGTCCTTCCAAAATGTTTCGGAAATGGAGACAAACAGGAAATCAAAGGCCAAGTGGAAAGGAAGACAAAGAGCAACAACAGAGTGTGTCCTCGTTGCAACATAAGTGGCCCATTCACCTTTTGTGCAATTGTGAAATTAATCCAACTAGTGCAGAGGTTATGAGACAGGATAGGTAGATTTGAAAGAAAACAGGATGCAAGTCTCGTGTTCCAATTGTTCCATCACAGGTCGTTCACAATGGCTGATGACAATGGTCAAAATAGGACAAGAAGAGAGGGACTTGATACCATAAAACGTGTGCGTGTGTGTTTAGTGTGTACTAACCAGAGAGAGGAGGCCATGCCAAAGAAGTAGAGAAGGAGGAAGACTATGGCACAGCCGGTGCTCTTCAGGCCTTCTTGTACCAGAATTGGCATGGCAGCAGAATCCAGGTCACAGGAAACACGTTCTCTCCCAAGCGTTAGCCTTACCTACAAATTAATACAGGGGAACAAATGAATTGAAAGAAAAATATTTTTCATTGTCAAACTTTTGAATAACAAACATATAATTCACACATTTTCACCAATATACTATTTTAGCTGTGTTTTTCGACGACTCACCAGGTAGGCAACACTGTACAGATTGCAGCACATTGAGAGGAAGATGATGGGCCTCTCTGGGTAGGAGAAACGCTGTGAGTCCAGGAGAAACGTCAAGACGGTCAGAGTAGTCGACAGGAAGCACAGAGCTGCCCAAACCGCCATCCACGCATCTGTGAAGACTTTGGCCCCTCGTCTGTAGAGTCCGCTATCATAGCCGCACTGCAGAGTGCAGCTTTCGGTCTGTTTAAGCCAGGTGTACTGGTCAGGCGCAGACCCCAGAGCCTGACACTCCTCCTGGTGAGGAGGGTGGCGCACAGGCTGATAGGGAGGGTCTTCATCCCCCGGACCCTCCATGCACATGTGGTTGTGGTCATTTTGTGGGGGGAAAATGCTGCAGTTTAACACCTGAAGGGTGAACACAATGACAAATTAAGGAAAAAAGAAATGATTTCATGTGACTTTAGATTTCTAAATCAATAATGAACATAGCAAATGAAGTGACTTACCTCTGGCCATATGAAGCCAAATTCATGTAGCACAGGGAGGCATTTTCTCTTTACAGACAGACACATACTTCCACATGGACCAATGGGGATGGGAACCTTGTCTGTGCACATGGGCACATACACCGAGCACAGGAAGAACTGCAACATAACAGGAATAAATCCTTATAAAATGAACCATTTGCTATTAATAAATGTAAAACTGATGATACAGTGAAATCCATGGTACAATTTTGGGTTTGGGGGAATCTCTGTGTGTAGTTTGCATGTTTCCGGTGCATATGTATGGGTTTACACACATGAAGTTCATTGATTTCTCTAAAATGAAATGAAATTGTGTAAATGTTTGTCTTGGCCTTGTGATGGAATAGTGACGCGTGCAGGGTGCACCTCCGAAATCGGCCGAAGCTCCATGTGACCCCCAAGTAGGATAAAGATTCATGGATGGACTGTGCACAAGGAAATGAAAGTTTGCTTCTTCTTAAAGAAAACAGAAGCTGATGACTGCTGTGAGAGGAATGAAACATAATGGTACCGCCAGTTCAGACAGTGGAGACGCAGCGAGAGTGACAGCTACACAATGTTATGTTTTATTTCGCTGCATTCACTTTGATCTGCTTTAGTTAAATCAAACTGTGAAGCGGGAGGTAAACCGTGCCAGTGCTGCGGTGCTCGTTAACAGAAGTGGAAAAAAAAAAGGAGCACAAGGGTGCCCCGTGGGCCAATCTTTCTGTGTGTTACAGCAGGATTACAGCTGGTGGATAGCTACACCCTGCACTCCCACATGTGGTTCCTCCATCTACATACTCGTATACGTCTCGCTCTCCTGTTGCCGTTTCTGCCTTAACTTTCACTGAATTGCATCACCTCTACGTGGTGGGCCACTATTTTCACCCCTAATCCAAAAGCTGTACGATTTGAGTCAAGACAACCAAAGCAAACATCAACCTGCTCCAAGGTTACACACGCACACACATACACACAACTCTGCATCTTCAAAAACAATCTGTGGACTTAACAACACTGGGGGCATGTGCCATGTAATGCTGCATAATCCCCCTAATCCGAGGCTCAGTTTTCTCTGTCCCATGGCAATGGTTTTGAAATAGACATCTAAGTCGAGGTTATAAAGATAGAGAACAGTCTGGAGTCACATTTGACTGCTCTGGGGTGAAAAAGCTGCGAGGGAAGAGGCACTCTGGGGTTACAGGAGGTAGCAATTTAAAGTGATTTCATGCATTTTACAGTAAAATCAGTATGAAGCCAGGGTGTCAAATTGTGCCAGGCTTGTGATATGAAAATTCATGGAAGCAGAGAGTACATTTTTACTCAAGTAGCCTGAGCAAAAGGAAACAAACATCAGCTCCAGGCACTTGGACTGTGTGATTCCCCCTCCCAGAAAAAATGCGTTAAGGTAAAATGTTTGCTTCTGTTTCTCATTTTAAAAATTCCAAAATATCTGCTTGAAACTAATGAGAACTAAATGTAATAAGCTGGCAGGCTTGGCCCAGTGATAAACCAACCATAGCTTGAAATAGGCTCTTGAATACAGCTCAGATGAAAAATGAATCCAAGAAGGGTGTCAAGGTTGGGAAATAAATACAACAAATCTCTCTGTCTGCAAGAGTTTATTCGCAAAGTAAGCGTAAAAATAGTCCATCTGCGCAGAGTGTGTTGTGTTTGTAACAAAAAAGCTACATTATAACTCAGATGGTTGAGCGGGGTGCTTCTCAATCAGAAGGGTTGCAGGTCCGATTCCCTATCTGTCCACATGTTAAAGTGTCCTAGAGCAAAACACTGAACTCCAAACTGCTCCCTAATGGATGGATTGAGCACCTTGTGTGGCAGCCGCCTCCACTGGTGTGTGAGAATGGGTGAAGGTGATTAACAATGTAAAGTGCTTTGGGGATTGCTCAAGCGGTGGAAAAAAAAATGCTATATGAGACTGGACTTTTGCACACCTACCAAAAAGATTCCTTCATGAATACAACTTTGAGACCATCAGAACTTAAAGCGGGGAACACACAATGTAAAAATAATTTATCTTAACATAGAGAACTTCCGATAAACCCTTCGTTTGTAACACGACTCTCTGATCTGGCTGTAGCGCAGCTTTATCTCTGCAAATTGAGCAGACTGGCTGCTCCTCAGACTGTATCATGTTTCTCACAACAAATAAAGAATCTTTGTTCCTGAAAACCACCACAGGCTACTTGTCCCGGGTAATTTGTGGCCTGTTGAAATGAAATCAACCTTTTGAGATTATCAAACACCCCCTTCGCCCCCCTCCTTCACAGTGTTCTGTCAGTCTGTGGGCTGCTTTATGTGCTCATGCGTTCACAAAACTTTATAAAAGCCGACGATATTAGATAATATGCACTACAGTTTCTAGCGTCTCTCACGGTCAGTTATGCATACTCGAGCAGTAGCGGCCATGTAACACATTCTGGGTGTTTTCTCCCCCGACCGTTGGTAACCCGAGTGCTGTCACTTCACTGCTAAAAGCTGCTCAGGTTACCCATCAGGAAGCCTCCCATTAGAGCAAATGTTAGGCGATATGGCTCCTCTGTTCCCTTTCTCCCTCTTTAGCATGTGGGTTAGAGAGAGAGAGAGAGAGAGAGGAGAAACTGGAGTGTCAGCTAAACTAACAGAACTTTTTACGAGTGTCGGAAGACTGCTTGGTTTTATGCTGCAGTTGCTCTTTGCCGCAAACATGTGTCTCAAGTATGGAATTATTCTAAAAACAAATACAATAAAGAAACACTTTCTACTTTTTGTTCAAACAGATACACTCACTAATAATTCACTCTAATAAAAAAAAATGTAAGAAATCACAAACCACTGAAGACTGGACCAATGGTGCATATATGGAAATCTGTAAATATACCAGTTGGGAAGTCCCATTTCCTGATTGGTAATGTTCTAAACAAAACAGTCGACCACTTTGCTACACCTGCAGATAAATGACATGGTTGTCATCATCAATAATTGCCAGCATGAGGATGAAATCATGAAAGGAAAACTTGACAGCTCCGTAGGCAAGGCAAACAAATGTCTATTGTTTCTACTTTAATGTAAACAGAAGTCATTTGTTTCATTATTACTGAGTACATCATAAGGTAATGTTATTTCTCAATTTGATGCACTAATTCCGCAATATAAAATAATGTCATATCAGCTTTTAGGGGCTCTGAAAAACAAAGTGAGAACTTCCCAGTTAGAGAGTTTTGAGATGTAATTTTCCCACTGGGGAATGGGACTGAAAGGGACATCCCATAATATTGTTTTTTCCAAAAAATAATTGCTTTTAATTAAAAAAAAAACAAAAAAAACCCAATAACAATAGTTTCAAAAATAAATATAACTGACGTGGACTTTTATTTCCACGCTTCAAATCCTCTCTGTTGCGTCACTGCTCAGTCCAATTATAGTAAGTTTAAAAGTCAGAGGCATATAATTGGGCCTATCAAAATGAATCAAACAAGTTGCATTTTGTCTTAAGGCACTGAAGGCAGCATTGTGGAGGAGATTACAGTGCATATCAGTGGGGATTCAGCTGTTGCTGTGTGGGGCATGAACTCAAAGAGTGTCAACAGAGGGGACATTTTCAATGAAATTAGCATGACCGGCTGGCACAACAGGAAGGCAAAGGGACCCCCCTCCTCTTCCCTCCTTCCCTTATTTTAACTCCACTGGGATCAACTTGCGGGATGTTATCGCTGGCACCATCAGTCTGAAAAGTTAGTTATTGCTGGTAGCTCCCTGTCATGTGCTCTGGGACCACACTGATCCTGTGCGTCAATTTGCGCGCACACGCACACAAATAGAGCAGACTCTGTAGAGTCAGACGTGCTTTTTTGAGCCCGCTGAAACTCTAAATCCGTGCATTGCATAGAGCGTGTATTTTTAATGTCAAACTTTATTGCAGTGTGTGCATGTGTGTGTGTGTCTGTCTGTGTGTGTGTGTGCGCGCGCGCCCGCGTCCGTTACCTTGAGTTGACTGGAGCAGCCGTACTGGATGAGCGGCGTGAACGTAGTCAGTTGCAACTCCGCGTCCGACTGCAACACGTTACCCACAAGATTGGGCATCTTGGTGACATTGTAACCGAGACCCTGGCACATGCTGATCCGGATCGGGTCACAGGTCATCTCCTCCACCTCGTCCCCGAAAGCCGTGGCCCCTCGCAGCCCGGACAGGAGGAGCAGGAGGGCTGCAACCCCCGTGAGCGATCCCACCATCACCCCGGGCATGGTCACGTACACGCACCGGCAGACTGCACCGTTTGCTCCGTGAATGTTGACACGCGTGGTTATCTCCTGGGACACACTTTGTGTGACTTGGGTTTCGCCTCGCAAAGTGTGACGGGTGTTTGTGGTCCGGCAGCAGGAGCGCGTGTAGAGTCCGTGCGTATCGGAGGTTAAAGTATCCCACTCTGAGCCATTCAATACGAATATCCACTTAATGAGATTGATCAAAAGACACGCTTTCAGTTAAAATAAAACACGTATGTGTTGTTTGAAAAAACAAAATCAGCAACATTCTGATAAAAATCCCCTGATAAAGTCCTTTACGCGTTGTTTCATGGGGAAAAAGCGCAGCGCAGCGTCCACATACACAGCAGCTCAGCTTTTTGCGCCTACTGCCTGCAAGCGTCCAGCACTAAACTTTATTGTGTCTGAGAAGAGTGACTGTTTTTTTCCCGTCCTGAGAGGAGCTCGACCAATCCATGCGCCGGAGTTGGATTTCCCTGACCAACCCATGGCCAGGAGGGCGGGATCCGGGAGAAAAATAGAAAAGCCAGCCTCATCTACTCCCCTCTCCCCCACCAATCTTTCTCCCCCTTTCTCCTTTTTTTTCGCATTTTGCCTTCTCCTGTCTCATTTCCATCCTTTTCTTTCTCCCTTCCTCCTCTCCTGCAAAGAAAATCAGTGAGCTTTATCCAACTATTTCGGGCAATATGCAGAACCTGTGTTTATACTTTGGCTGATGTGGCTTCTGTGTATTTATGTTTGCTGTATTTTTAGAAAACACACCTCTGAAAAAGTCGATTTGTTTTAGTGTGTATTTTGATTTATTTTTCAATTCAGTGTCCAATGGTCTTTTAAGGTAGTGGAGAGCTTCACTGCAGGTTCAACTCCCCCTTTTCTCTAAAGCCCAAAAAGCTCTAAGCGCTCATGACATTGTAATTGAAAGTAGGGCCTTAAGTGATGTTAAAGCATTTGAAATCTGCTTTGCATTGCAATGAATGCTCATACTGGACAGGTTTTGTTTGCTGATGGCACCCCAGGAAAAAGATCTTTCTTTAAAGGCATGAAACCAGCAGTGAAAAGTGTCGTTTTGGCTTTTCTACACTGCGAGTGGACTTGGGTGAGAGAAAGTTTTGATTGTTCCAAACAGTCTGACAGGAGTGGAGCAGGGAATACCTGATTTGGGATTTTTTTTTTTCAAGAGAATTTATACAACACAGAGACTCCTACGGCATCTGCCAGGCTTAATCAAGTCAACGGACCACAAGAGCTTTTAACATACACAACACACAGGTGAACACACCCAGATGTCACTTTCGCCAAACTTTAAACTGATCGAGTTTCAAATGAGATTCTAATGCAGATAAACAGGGATACATGCAGTACAAAGGAATCAGATTCTCTATTTGAGCAGAACTTCCCATGTTTAATGGATTCTTTGCGTAAGTCTCAAATCCCCCTCTCAAGTTATTTGAAATGACCCACCAGGACAGCCCGAAACATACACTTTATACTGCTCACAGATGAAGAAGAAACCTTTACTCTGACTGCCTGTTTAACCTCAAACCTGGTCTGTTATCTACTGACAAGAAACTGCAAAGCATGAGACATACAGAAATGTATTAGGGTTTTGAAGTTGTTTCAAAACTAAAGATAACATTAAAATGATATCGGAAAACGAAGAAAAGGGAATTCATTTTGTGCATCAGCATTTTTCCATCCCTCTTGGCATTCTATTTCCAGAGT
>OMNM01006191.1:3586-18900 GCA_900302745.1 Parablennius parvicornis
TCATGCTGTGTCTTACAAAGCTGGGAAAAATACTTAGTCAGGAAAATTGGCCTGCAACAAGAAAAACGCTATTAAATTTTGTCTTTCGATACTATTCTTGAAGTTATATCCGCAGCACTTTTACTGGAGCACATTGGTAAAACTGCTGTACAGCTAGCATATGACTAGAGGGATTGCGGGTTAAAAAAAAAAAAAAGTCAAAATATTTACTTAGATCTGTAAAGAAAAAGAGTATATACAGACAAGGCGAGTAAGTTTTGAGGTTAAGTGTTCAATGCTCAGCAGTAATTGCTCATCCATACAGAAGCTGATAACTCTCTTAACATCATTAGCGTTAACAAGCATCTGCACAACATCCTCTTCAAAGAGTGTCAGTGTAGATCCCACATTTTCTCGACCTCACACAGAGATAGTTTACACTTTTACTCAATGTTTAACCACCTCGTTATTAAGATCTTACCTCTGCTGTAAGCTACCGCCTGCATGGGAAACTAGAGCGTTGGCAAATCTATGTGATTAGCCTTTCTCACATTTCCTAATAGGCCCTGGTTGTAAACCAAAAGTTGTCCGGCTGCAAGCAGACGCATACCCTGAAACTGCATGCGCCACTTACTCTACGAGCTGGTTGGACCCAGTAACATTTTTTCTCAATCTTTTTTTTTTTTCAACTGGCAGTCGGTGCCGCGGAAAGGCTGGAGCGAACAGGGGGTGCTGAGGTTTCTGGCAGACGAACGCTATGCATTCTTTGTAACAGTCAAGTTCTGGATATGGAGACATTTGCTCAGTGGTTAAGATATTTTTGGTCTGTGTATTTATGTTTGCATGCTGTTCCAGGAAGGGGTACTTTTGTCATAAATGTAAAATCCAACATGCTGTCATATAACCTGCACCGTTCATCATCACACCGAAAGCCGGTGTGTCGCTGTGTGCGTGAACAACCGTCTCCTGGTTACTGATTTTTGTTACCTGGCATGCTGTCACTCAGCGTCTGCTTTCCAGTCTGGTGGCTTCTGATCGACAGCAGGGGACTAGATGGATGATTTAGCACAGATTTGGATTGGAACAAAATGAATATCGTGAGCAGACGATGCTTCCTAATGCCCAGCTTGCTTGGTGGTGCCAACTGCCTTGCACATGTGCCGGGAGGCCACGAGCTGCGAGAACAGAAGGCCTGGCAGCCGTCGTCGCAGTCGGCCTCAAGGTCTCCCCTCTTCCCCATTCATTTGTCTCAAAGGAGGAGGCAAAGTGAATAATTGTCTCTATTTTCAAGGGTCAAGCAAAAGTGCTCCTCTTGTCTGCGAACGCAACAGTGTGACAACGTGACTGGAGACACCTGCAGTCTGACTTCACTCTCTCAGCAATTTACACCTCATCTGTCTTGCATCCCCAAGCCAGAGAGATAAGCTCGTTAGTCTGGTCTGAGTAAAATTCACAAGATCGTGTCACTCCAGGGAGTCCTGAGCATCCCTAGGCAGGCAGATGTGCCTCTCTCACCTGCTCCAATCCACATGTTGCCACTCCATTGGGGAAACAGGGGGAAGTGAAGAGGTGTAATTGGAGCACTGAGGGGACATGGCAGTGTGGGAAAAGGAAGCAGGAAGAGTAAAGAGACACAAACAGAGACGAGACTGGAAGACTGGTGTGCCGCCCCTCGGAGTCGGGGGGATAGATGTTAAAAGAGAGATCAACAGCTGGATCCGTATGTTGAGTCGCAGCTTTGTCACAGCTGCCAGAGGCTGGAGTGTCCCTCCAGAGACTTTCAAGTGTTTTCTTTCTGTGTCTCTCCCGACTCCTTCACACAAACTTCACCTGCAGCTCAGTCTGAGGGACAGACTATACTAATGAAATTTTGCGTCCCACAAGAGAGAGACATATAAATCCGTCTTCCTGTCTTGCCAGATGTGGCCAGGAAACCCCTCCAGAGGACTTTTTATTCCTCACAACATTGTGCTCTACTTTGCTGAATCACAGCCCTGAAGTCCTGTTAACACTGCAATGTTTTCACCACCGAGTGCTCACATAATGGACGGCAAACAAAGACCAACATTCAGATGGCGCGACATGTTTTAATTGCAAACATCAGAGGATGGTCGATGCGTCAACACGGAGATGGAGAGAATCATATATTCCAAAAGCCTCCCCAGCTCAAGGTTCAGACATACAGTAAATCTGTCTGCTCAAACTGTATGATGAGGGGGAATGAAAGAGATTTATTTTGTAATAAACTGAAAAAAAATATTCCAAATCTATCAGCAAGGTGACATTAATAGATTTTCTGTGTGTGAAATATTTTACACTTGGAAGCAAATGTTCCTGATTATTCTTTTATTTTTTTATGCATGAGGTTCATACATTTGTGTTTTTTGCCATCTGAAAAACCATTTGCTGATACTTTACAATTCTCAATTGATTATTCAATAATAGTGAAAAACTTTTTGGGTGTCTGTTCACACGATAATGTTGCAGAGAGCTGCTAAAAATGCAAGTTTTTGAAAACGGCTTCCAGAGTGGAACTATTTGAAAACGATTGATACAAGGGAAAACAAAACTTTTGTGAAATGCTGCTATTGAGCACATTCGTGGTAAATAGTTCTTCTGCACATGCGCGAGTAGATGGACAATAACAATGGCAGCCTCCAGAGTGTCATGACTCCCAGTCCATATTCTCCCCGGACTTGGTAGTTATTCAGTTCAGAGTCATCCGGAACAACAATCCAACTTGGTCGTCTGCCTGTGTGAAAGTTCTTGTACTCTCATTGTTAATGTTTATAGTGTATTTTACTCTGTGCCTGTGTGCATGGTTTCATTAGAAATCAATGTTTTCAAAATATTACAGTGTAAATGCAAATCTTTTCATTTGAATAAATCGAAACATTTTCACTTGAAAATTTGTGTAAATGGGGCCTGAGTCAGTTCCCTTTCCTTCTCTTCCTTCTACCCCATAGTTTGGTTTTACACTAACAGAGGTATTTTCTCTCCACTTTTGTATTCAGGACTGTGACATTAAAACATTTTACCACAACGTTTTGCGCTTTTGTGCTGATGGTAGAAGAGAGAACCTGTAGATTTGCTGATGGACGTCTGAGCACAATAAAATGAGCTTGGTTGTCTGAAGCACAGCAACTTTGACCTGAACACCCACAGTCCATCCAGATGTACATTGGTGTTTATGTTCGCTCCACTGGCCCTGTTAGGCAAAGGAGTAAGTGCTCAAGGAAGTATTACATTCATGAACACATTAAGTAGCACATCCAGTTTCCTGCAATTTTACCAGTCCCTGAAAATACTGTTATACCGCAGAGCCACAGTGAAGCTCGGTAGTTAGCAGGAGGAAAAAGAAACAGGAGAAAGACCAAAAACAGAGTCTGCTTGCTTCAAGCTAAACCAGTCTCACAGGGAGACAAGCCAGTCTGGTATTAAAAGAGACAAGTGAACATTTCGTTTGACACAAACCATTCCCAGAAAAATGCCGGGTGAAAATTGATTACATGGTTTGTGTACCAAAATAACTTTCCGAAACTGGCCATGTCCTTCATCTCCATAGTTTGTCTTACTTATTTTGAAAAAGCTGAAGTCAAATTTGAAAGCCATGTAAAGTTTTTACTTGAAAAACCCACATTATTTGCACATTCAATGAGAGATTAAGTGACAATGTGTCCCTCTCAGTTAGATACCCGAGCAGTTTTGGATAAATTCATGTTTTTTTTTCTCAAGTTTAAAGTCTAAACACAATCAAGACACCCTGCAATGATTGTATAGGTGTGACCGCTGAAGCAGTGAGGGTAGAAAGTTTGAAATTTTCAACATATAAACAGTGGAAGCAATTGTTCTGATGTCAACAAATTAGGGCTGCACTATCAGCATGTGTGCGTATGCGTATGCATATGCGTGTGTGCAAAGAAAGTTATTTTGTTGTAATCAATCAATCAATTCTATGTATTACTATGCATTGTTTATGTATGCCACTATGGAGACTGTGATGTATTAATTTCTGCCTGAAATGAATAAATAAATCAATCAATCAATCAATGTAGAAATTTTCAAGGTCTGTTGCAGATGATTCTAGTCATTCTAGTCAGACTGCGATTTGCAATGTGACTATTGAAATGGGACTTTAGATAAAGAGGAGTTTTGGAAATGAAATGAAAATAGTGAGCTTGTCTGTCTGTCCAGTTTGTAAGGAATACAGGCAGCAATGCTGAGAGCTGAATGGAGCTCCAGTCACAAAGAGGAGAGCAGAATGGTAAATAACATCCAGCTTGTGAAGGAGAGTTTTTGAGGCAGATCTATAGGTAACATCACCATGATCTAAGATTGGGAGGACTCTCATTTTAACCAGAAGTTGGCTGGCAGATAGTGTAAAGGTAGATTTGTTACCATAAAGAATACAAGATTTGAAGTTTACTGTCCACGTAGCTCTAGAGACATTTGTAGCTTTCAATATATTCAGTCATCATATACAGTCAATATACAATCATATACAGTCAGAGTAATCCAAGGAGGACATTTTGAGGGGACACACTCTACGTGTGGCATTTTTCTAGTAAAAACCATGCATTTAGTTTCATTTCTGTTTAAAACTAAATGAAAACTGGAAAAGGCAAGTTGGATATTATCGAAGCTGGTCTGTAATGAAGACAGTAGAGTAATCAAAGAGGGACGAGATGTATAAACAATAGATTTATGAGCATATAGATGTAAATGAGAGTCACCTTATGAGGAGGAAAAGTAGACTTTAAAAACCAAGGTGTAGGCTAACCATGTAGTCCTATTAAAGTTAATAGAGAAAGCAACTTCTACATTTAAACAGCGGCTACCTGAATCATGACTGCACTAGGTTTTACGAACTCACTAGATCAGAAGAATCCAACTTTTTTTTGTATATATTCGCAAATAGACTGGAGGACATGTGAGCTTGCAGAATTGGGATCAATGTTATTAGCACCTGCCAACCACTATCCTGTAGGTGGTTGCTGTTGTACAAAAAGGACTGTGGGAACTGTGAGGAGCTAGTGTGAAAGAAACACATTCATTCAATCATTCATACTTTCTCTCCAGAGCAATTATAAGTATTCTTTTTTTCCACTGGACTGCTTGCTTTTATGTTGGCAGGAAGGGAGAAGTGATTCAGAGTGCCACTTCTCTGAGGTGCCGCTTTCAACTAGTCTGCCTTTAAAGAATCCAGTGTGAAATAATGAATACGTCTAAGTGTTGCTGTATGTTACATTGCTGAGAAACACTTTGCATTTGTAGATATCTGGAGTGGAACTTAGCAGGCTCATGAAAGTGGTGCAGATGAGAAATTATAGTCACAGGCTTAACAATCCGACACAGTGTCACCGGTGTTTCTTCAATCCGAATGATGTGTAGGAAAGAAGAATGCTGGAGCCGTCATCAAGTCAGGAAGCATTTTAAGAACTGTTAGATGTGAAAGTTTAGACTACAGCCTGCGAAAAGAGAAATGGCATGACATTTGCTTCTTCAAAAACTGCAATCAGTGTTGGTCTCATGCTGCTTGGGGGAGCTGCGGCTTTGACAAGAGGTCCATTCTGCTGTGAACAAGGGAGGGGAGGGTTTAAAAATTAGGCTGGGCTTATTCTCACACCTAGCTAATGAGAAATGAAGTGAGATCAGATAAGGATTTGGATCGAGCCAGACCAACGGTCAGGCAGGGAAGCCCCCCTGCCCGTGTCACCTCCGCCACTCATGCAAGCACTTGTCAGGGTTCATTTCCCCCTCAGCCGCTTGGAGACACCCTCTCGCCTTTCTACTGGAGCCAGAACAACCCCCCCAAAACAGACACAGGGACAATTCTTTCGAAGAGACCCTCCAAATTACCCCAAAAACCGCAATTATATGAGGTGTAAATTATTCCCCAGTGCAGAATCCTGACAAAACCAACTGAAAATGCTTCATTACTTCATAAGTAATATAACACATATGGGAGCAAACGTTGACCATTCAGTGCCAAGAAAACCAAGCTTTCCTTTACTGAATTTGGATATTCTAAAACTGGCTCATGTGTCTCATTATCTTTGACAGCATCATTTTTTACTCCTCTTAACTCCATGACTGAAATCACAAGTCCTTATACTTCACAGAGCTAATGAAATGACCTTCAGGTAATTACCCTCCTATTATCCGAATAGGACTTTACACATTTGTAATAAAATGTACGCCAACGTAACACAATGTAACAGTTCCACTTGAGTGGCTGCATGCAAGCATGTAGAACTGTGGTATAAAAGATGGAAAGGCGAACTTCACTACCTATTAAATGAATTGAAAGGACATATGTAAAGACTATTCTTCTTTTAAGGCATGAAATCTTAGGTTCACCCCCCACAAGATAAACGAAACAGATAAAACCCGGCACAATTGGGTAAATAATAACAGGGATGAGATTTCTTAATGTCTCATGAAACACTTTCCACAATGCAGCTGATGGTTTCAAAACATTTTTTTTTTTATTGTAGCATTTGATATTCCCTTCTCAAGGTTGACCTATTTTCTTTGCAGCAGATCTCACATTTTGAAATGCAAGACTGATTACTGTTAATAGGCTTAAACCTTTATTTTTAGATATCTTTTTCTCCCATGCATCTAATTATGAATTCTGTACTGTATAAATAAATTCATGTACAGTGGAAAATGCCATAAAGACAGAACTGTAGTGCTGAAAGTAAATCGAAGGAAATGTGGTACTACTGAACTGCAGAGAAAAGAAAAATCAATGCAACTTCAAATAACTTTTAAATAATGATCACAATAGGCATATTGTAGTGGACTTTTGGACAGCTTTTTGTGTCGAAAAGGGGGGAAATTTTGTCGATGAAAAGGGAAAAGCAGCCATCAGATGTCTTGCTGTGATGTTTGGATGTAGCGCTGGCCCCCTAAGTAAGAGCAGTCTGTTCTCACATGGCCCGCCAAACACATGTCTGTAGAATCCAGGCAGGCCCACGAGAGACCCGCTTTGAAGAACTGCTTCACACTTGGACACTTTAAGTCTACTGATCAGGCATGTCATGGCCTATGAGCCGTCTGAGAGCCGGTAGCAAGGTAGGGAAAAGTAGAGGAAAGGTAAAACTGCAAGTTTGAAAGAAAACACAATCTGGGTTTCACATACTTTCATCGAACATGAACTCAAACCCATACGGGAAACAGTGATCGCAAAGCTTTACAGCTCTCCAAAACCTACATTTTTTTTAATTATTCTTTGGTTTGCTTTCAAAATTCCAGAATCAATTTTAGAACATTCCCCTTTTTTTATTTATTTATTTATTTTTTTTGCTTTATCCTTGTGGTCTTTGTGATTTATAATGAGAGGAGCTCCTTCAAGACATCCTGATAGCTTCTATTCCTCCACTCGAAGCCAGGTGTCATGGTGGGGCCTCGCCTCCCTTCACCCCTCCTGCTCCCACAGCAAAAACCCGGGGCTAAGATCTCATCTGCTGGGCCCTCCATCTGGAGTGCAATCTATTTCCAACTCCTTGATCCAAAGCAATACGACTGCACTTAACAAAAGATAGATTTTCAATGAACCACACACTACATTTGTATCGAGAAACACAGTTTCAGTGGTGTGAAAAATGTGTAGAATGTCAAAACACCTGATTAGCTTCTTTATCTTTGTCTAATTGCTGCTTTTAGATGGCTGAGGCCAACTTGAGAGCAAAATATTTTTCAAAGAAACAAGACCACAGTCACATCAGGTCCTGTAATTTGTCTGAACTTTAATTCATCTTGTTGCCTATGGCCATTTTTTCTCACGCTCAACAAGCCTAATTAAGGTGCCTTTTGAGAGTGAAGTGACATCTATTTCTTTGAATAAAGCCCCTGAATTTGTCTCTGCCTCTGAATATGTGAAAACCCTTTTGTGGCGCGGCTGACAGAGGACTTTACACTGCCTCAGTTACCCTGGAAACCTTTTGAGAGGTGAAGAAGAGGACAGCCAAAGAGGAGATCTTCTTGGCCTAAAACTGCAGGTAAATCCTCAGTAAGGACTTCCAACTTAAACAACTTTACCATAAAAAAATAAGAGGGAAGAACAGAATCAACAAATTTCTCTTCTATTTATCTCATAAATTTCCATTTGTTATGCTTTCCACATTTGCCCCCAAGTCGAGTGCAGACTCCGTCATGAGTGGAGAGTTAAGTGTGGGAGTCTTGATAAAAATCAATCAATCTACAAACTTTTAATGAAACGAAACTTTGAGAAAATGTCCTACCTCTAGAATGCAAGTCCCCGGGGCTGTGTTCTCCATTATTGACACGTTGTAGAAGCTTTTCCCAAACACCGGTTCGTTGTCATTTACATCCTGAAGTAAAATGTTTACCACCGCAGTAGAGGAAAGAGGTGGTTTCCCTCCGTCTGTGGCCACCACAGTTATACTGGGATTAGGGTTTTTTTCATAATCCAGCTGGGAGAGGGTGGTGATGATGCCCGTAATGGAGTCTATACTGAACCAGCTGTAGTAAGCACTTTGGTCTTGTAGGATACTATAGCTGATGTCCCCATTGGGCCCCTGGTCTTTGTCTCGAGCTGTTACTTGTAGGACAAAGCTGCCAGGAAACACCACCTCTGGGATTACCTGTCTGTACACTGACTGGTCGAATAGAGGAGGGTTGTCATTCACATCAGTTACTTGGATGACAAAAGAGGACTCGGCCCTTAGAGGAGGCGTGCCCGAGTCTGTTGCCATCACCCTCAGCTCGTAGGTGTCCCGCTCCTCCCGGTCAAGAATCTGATCCACACAGATGAGATAGATTATACTATCCTTTGTGGTCAAGGCAAACTTTCCGTCGCCTCCCTCAAGTGACACGTTGACGTTGGCATACTCTCCATAATCTGGATCAGTGACTGAGATCCGGGCGACATACTGGCCTGGCTGTGCCCCCTCTGAGATTCTGGGAGATCCATCCTCACTGAGGAAGATGATGGTCATCGTGGGCTGGTTGTCGTTGTAGTCCCTTACATGGATGGTGACGAAGGCGTTGGTCACTTCTGGATGGGTCGCATTGTCTTGAGCTTGGACCACCAACTCATGGACTCTTCTCATTTCAAAGTCGAGCGGCTTGTTGAGAGTGATGACTCCGGTGCGAGAGTCTATGACGAAGTAGCGATCTGGATCACTTTGTCTCCTGTTGATTTCATACAGCACCATCCCATTATTGCCCTCGTCAGCGTCTGTAGCAAACACCTGCAGAATATTGCTCCCTGGTTGGAGGTTCTCAGATATGATAGCATGGTAGCGGCTCTGATTAAAAACTGGAGCGTTGTCATTGATATCTTGTACAGTAATATCTAGTATCATCTGATCAGCCCTTTTGGGAGAGCCACCATCAAAGGCCTCCAAAGATAAGGTATATGTAGATCTTTTCTCTCTGTCCAGAATGGTGTTGACTACTAAATCCAGAAAGAGAACCTCACTGCTCCCCCTCCTGGTCTCCAAAGTGAATGCCTGGCCAATATTTCCATCCTTGATGATGTAACCCTGTGTCGTCAGCTGCCCTTTGTCACTATCAACAGCTGGCTCCAGAGGAAACCGAGTGCCGATAGCTGTCTGCTCGGGGATTTTAAATGTGGCCTGTTTTCTGGGAAACTTCGGTGCATGATCGTTTATGTCATTCACCTTAATCGTCACCTCAACAGTCACACCAGTCATGGTGACGGCAATGAAGTTGTATCGATCCCTCAATTCTCTGTCCAGGACTTTGGCCGTTTTTATAATGCCTGTACTTTCATCTATGTCCAAATCGCTGCCCACTCCTGTGCCCTCATGGTCTGAAATGAAGTACAAAGAGGCTGTGACGCCGGCTGGAAGTCCCGCGCTGATGTCCCCGACAATCGTCCCTGTCGGTTGCTCTTCATCTAGCTGTAGCTCAAGAGTCCCCCGAACCATCGGAGAATGGAGAGATAGAAGCTCCAGGATGACATACACTATTAGTACTATCCTTTTACCCCACCGGCTCTCATACTGCAATGGCTCCATTATGGATTTCCCAAAACCCGTGGCAGCTGTCCTTATTATGGCCTCTCTGCTTTAAACCTGTGGACACACAAAATGAGAACGTTGAGTGATATGAAGACCCTAAAACAGCAAAACTTTTATTTTTACAGCAAGTCAATTTAAGAGGTCTCTGCTTGAAAAATATTTCCTACATGATTTGTTGGCTCTGCTCCAAACCATGCCACATACAATACATCCAGCATGTAACATTTTCCTACACATCTAAGTCCACCTAATAATTCAACACCTTGTTGCTCCCACATACCAGAAAGTTCTCCTTTGCTGGAGAAACATAAAAACCACAGGCCACAGCATACCAACTTTGACAAGGAGTTGTTGGCTGCCGCTGTTCAGCTCTAATTAAAAAGGTGCAAGAATCCCCTTTACCAGCCTACACAGTGTGCTTAGCACAGAGCAGGTCACCTCTTATGGTCCTGCCTTTAATGTTTGCCACCACATTAATCGCTCATGGAAAACAAAGCTTTATATTCTCCTCTATGAACGATCTCCAAGGACAAACAGTTATATATCTGTTGAGAATTAAGAGTTTGAATAGTAAATCAAAGGGGAAATATTAAAATATTGATATTTGAAAGCAGCAGGGGTATTTGATTTTTTTTTCTATTACTATTTAAACAATAGGCAAGACCCACAGCACGGCTGAAAATCTGCAATTATGCATGAGAGTCACTGACGAGAAATGTGGAAATTGTTCAGCAAGACTGCCACCATCTGTAGGATAATCCGAAACCACCAAGTGTCTGGCACTCAAAAGATTATTGTGTCACTTTAATTAATTTTTTTTTAAAAATGCTTCCAATTGTCTGTGGTTCTGTCTGAATGTGTTCATTTGTTTGAAATCTTAAGGAAATGATGACAGAAAGACTTCCGTTTTTTTCTCTTTGAGGAGCCCCCTCGTGGTTGAACTGACACCTGCAATTGAAAGTTCACAAGACATCTGTGTATCTGAGTGTAAGCATGTGAGTGAGTGTGTGCACAGTAAATGCCTCCCATGTGTCCCCGAGCGTAGTGTGGTGATCTGTCTTAGGCACGGTGGTAAAAGTGTGTTTGAGTGACGGAGTAGTTCGGCAGAACTGAAGGGCTCCATGCAGTCTACCTCTTTCCCTTTTTCTGGCTCTGCAGCATTGTAATTGAGGTCTGCTGGAACTCGGCCATACACACACAGGATTCCAGGGCTAATTTCAGTCTGCCGTGATTCAGATCCCGCAACATTGAAGATGCTAGCTTTGAAGTCATGAATCGATTTGAATTTACCTTAATGCTAATGGCTAAAAGCCTTAGGAGCCCTACTTGTTTTGAAATATGATGTGAGAAAGAGCACAACATGTTTTATATGTTAGTAGACCGAGAAAATTTAACAGTTTTAGGACTCAAAACGAGCTTGCAATTTGCCATATTTATTTCTAATTCATATTGCTTCTATTGCTTTCACAGGCCATAATAATTGCAAATGACAAGACCATAAAAGCTAAGCACTGCAAATTCAGCGTTACACACCATACTTTGGGTTGTTTTGTGAGTGCTGTTCTTGGCACAGAGTGTAAGCACATCCATGACAGGCTGGAAATCCTGACAGCACTTGAACTTTAAAGCCTCAGTATTGATTTACTTTACTGCAACATTGGGGATGAACTTTTTACAAAGCTTTCTCCAAAGCACAAAGGATAGCTTTCCAAGGCCAGAATCTTTGACCAAATGCCACAACTGAAATAATGCACTTTCTGGTTGAGCTGTAGTGGAGGACCTCTGCAGAGCGGTGCAGCCTAATGGATGTAGCAGACACAGCTGGGTAAGCTAATTGCACAATACCAGGTTGAGTAGGACATATGGTTTAAAAATACTCCATGTGAAGTCAGAGAGACGTTTTGAGAAGCTTAGACGTCCGTTGAAGATATATAACAAGTTCTGTCGAATACTGACAGAGGCCTCAGTCATTGGAAGTTTGTCGGTACGTTAGTAGCCACTTAGCAGCGAGGGTTTACTCATGCAGGAAAGCAATACAGCACAGAAAAGCTGCTGTTGGCGAAAAGCTGTAGCAATTAGTAAGCCAATCCTATTGTGGCTTGGATTCAGATATTAAACATGCATCATTGTCCTCAATCATGAAGAGACTCTGTTACTGCTAATGATTTTCATTGAAATATTATAAACGCCTGAATGTTTTTTTTCTACCATGGGTGCCACGCATTGCTTACACATCATAGTTAGCAGGAACTATAGTGTCGACCCACTTTTGTTTGAATCCTTTAAGCCAAGTCAACCGACCAAATCCAAGGTTTGTAGGATTTACATACAGAATGAAAGCTGTGTTTGAATACAGCGAAGATCATTCTGAGTACTTTGCGAGCATGACGGAAATCAGCATTGAAATCCCTGGCAGTGTGAGAGTCTGTGAAGATTAGGGTAGCACTTTTCCCTCCTCCATGCGGTTCGAGACCACGTTTGGCGAAACATTAGTTTTTAAGCTGAGAACGTATTTGCCTATTTACATTTGGCTTTTCAGTTCTCTGTGAAACATTTTGTCTTTCTATCAAGCCTTTTGGTTTGGCATATCTGACAGCTGATGATATATCTAAACAAACTCTGCAGCCTCCCCCTTTGAACCATAACATACATTAGCCTGAAGAATACCAACCATCTTATGAAAACTGTGCGAAAGCAACAGAATTTCAACTGTGGGTTTACCCCAGATCACACCGCCAAGTCATATCATTTCATCTCAGAATGAATATCTTGGGAACAAACTCTTGTCGATAATAATTGCCAAATACTTGTCATAAGCTCGTATCTTAAACTACAATCATACACAATATTATGGATAATGTCTCGCGAATAAATGAGGTACTTTCCTGAGCATAATATCTGATTTACAAAGATACAAGCCCGGCTAAAATCTATCTTGTGTATCAAAAACATTAAGACACAATCGCCAAATATAATTCCTCAGCTGCACTGCTTTAATTAACGCAACCAAAACCATTTTCACCACCAATAGGCCAACAGGGACAACCATGGTGACAGAGTATGTAAAATGAGCTTCTAATTCCATGTCATGATTCCAGTTAACTCAAAGAAAACTTCTGTGGTTTACAGAACATGCCAGCTTGCCTGAGGCTCAATGGAGCCATAATGGAAACCACAGACAGAGCTGCAGATTGACTGGACATGAGGATGACAGGCTTAGCACAAAGCAAACTAGAATGCTCTGAATGTTTGCCAGATTTCGTGCCGGGTTTCTGTGCCCTGCATTAGTCTTTGAAACTTCAGTCCCTGGGCATGCAAGGAGGCCAGGAAAAGTCATCACAGGCCTCAGATATATGTGCTCGTCCAGGCAATAACAAACATAGCATCATGAAAGCACGCAGGCTTCTCTTTTTTGCTTCTCCTTTGGTGAACCCTTCAGCAAAGAGGGCCGTGACAACAAGGATCATATCTTTCCCACAGCAAGAGCAGCGTGAGCTGGTTCAACTGTTTGTTCAAGATGGTCTGAATGAAAAGACACACACCTAATATCTTTGAAGATGACACGTCTGACATTGCACTGGCAGCACGAGCGGTTGCATCATTGAAAACATATGTGCATCGTGTTACAGTAGCAGGGGTGCAACAACAGCAGTACAACAACTCAGGTAAAAGTTCTCCCCATGTGTGGAGGGTGGCATCTAGTCTTGCTGCTGTAGGGAGCAAAGAGGGGGTTCACACACGTTTCAGCATTGGCATGTGTGATCTATTCGAAATGACAGAGACTAGTCATAAATAATAAAATGTACTCCAGAGGTGACAGCCATCTGGCATAAACGCCCTATGGCCGCGCTCAAATGACTAATTTTACTGATGGCGGCTCTGCCAAGAGACGAGTAAAACCACAGCCAGGGCGGTGTCAGGGTGGTCATACAAATCGACACATAGCCTCTGCTTTTCATTCTTCTTTTCCAGGAAGAGTTCAGAACACTGGCTTCATCAAGAGCATGTGTACTCTACAAGAGACGAGTTCTGGTGACGGGATTACTTCATGCGTTGCACCAAGGGTTTATGACATAATTCCTGGACTGGTATAAAAGGTCCATATAACATTTTTATTTGTTTGTGTGTTTGTTTCAAATGTTTTTATTGTGAATGCAAGAAGAACAAGAAATTCCTTTACTTGTCTTGTTTAAGATATTTGGCATTTGTAACAGTGGTGGGCTAGAGATTATGGAAGCAAGCTTGTCACCAAAATGTTGATGGTTCAAATCCCACTGCCAACCAGAGCAAAGCGTTTAACCCCTAACTGCACGGGTTGTGTCGAGAATGGGGTAACGGGGCAAAATTAAGCACATTCAAGCATGCGTAACACAATGTCAAACACATTTTAGTTCAGGGACCACATACAGCACAATTTTGTCTGGCATATGCCGGACTGGTATGACAGTGCCTTAATAACCTTTAAATTTGAACTTTTAAGTTTTTATTTGTTGTGCTGCAGAGTGTAAACAATGAAAATGTTGATATTTTTCCAAAAAAAAAAAACATAATACCACTGAAGGCTATACGAAATTCAGAATATAGCCATTTTTAATTAAACCATCTCGTGAAAGGTAAAAAAAATTCTCCTTTATCTGTTGCATTATGCATGATGTTCCAAACTCATTCTGACAGCAAGATTTTCAGGTTTTCTTTCATTGCAGAATTTGTGTTGTGTTGTGTTGTGTGTGTTGTGTTTTCTACACTTTGGAAATTTGTTTTGTTTTTTTTTTCAATTCAATGCTTTCTTTGAAATTTGTTCAGTTTTCTTAATGGTTTGATGGACCAGATTGGAGCATCTTGCTAGCCAGTTTTGGCCCATGGGCCTTATGTTTGACATCCTTAGTTTAACTCATTGAAAAGAAGTAACAACAAAGCAGGACAAATGTGGTGGTGATCAGGGTAAGGCAAACGTTCAGAGATCGTCCAGAGGTTTGAACTAGCCACCTTCCCATTGCAACTTGTTTATTCATCCCTCAGCCACCACTGCCCAACAGTGACATATTCATAAATGGCAAACAGAAAACATTGTTTCTCCTTTATATAGCTCAGTCTGAACAGTCCTGGTGATGTGGGCTTCTCAATGTGCCTTAGTGGGAAAAAAAAGAAAGTCCTCACAACATTAAGTGAACACAGAACGTATCCATGAAAGCCATGATAGCACCATCAGATAACTCCCCTAGAGTCTTACCTAATGTCATATATATTGTGAGTTCAAGTTTTTTTCCTCAAAACGAATAACTTTTTTTTTTTTTTTTTTTTTTTTTTTATTTTTAAAAT
>OMNM01006199.1:6953-17042 GCA_900302745.1 Parablennius parvicornis
CAGTATCAGCTTGAAACAACTTGATACAAGTCAGGATGGAGCCATGCATTCTATTGTTCACACAAAACAACTCTACAGTCTAAGTGTGGAAAAGATAACTCAAGACTCATTAGGCAAGCCTTGTGATGATACTGTGTGAACTGTAGTGTCAACTTCCTATTTTTATTAAACAGTAATGATACCCAGTGTGGTCGTCTTTTGCTGTAGACTTCAGCTCCAAGGTTTGATGTGTTTTGTAGTCAGAGATGATATTCTTCATAATTTGAATCAAACAAGTGATTCTTTCAGTTACTGTTGCTTTTCTATCATCCAGAACCAGTCTGGTCACTCTCCCTTTACCTCTGGCATCAACTTGGCATGTTCTGCCAGAAAATTGCTCCTCAATTGATATTTTCTCCTTTTCAGACTATTCTCCATAAATTTTAGAGATGGTTGTGTATGAAAATCCTAGTAGATCAGCAGTTACTGAAATACTCAGAGCAACCAGTTTGGCAAAACCAACACTTGATTCACCTTCTTCCCTATTCTCATGCTCAGTTTGAACTTTAGAAGCTTATCTTGGCCATTTCTTCTTGCATGAAAAGGCTGATTTGCTGCATGTGATTCATTGATTAGACATGAGTTATGAAATAAACTACATGCAATAATTGTAATCATTTTACACAAGAGCTTCCAACTACTGCAAGTGAGCAAGGATTTCTACTTGTCATTTGATCCTAACACCATTACCAATATTGCTTTTTTATAATTCATTAGCCTGTTTGTCATGAACAAATGGAAACAAAAACAATTATTAAATCATATATGACCAAAAGTTTAACTGTTTCATGTAGCAAGACCTCCGAAGAGATGTTATTTGTCTATATTGATTTGAGTAGTAATGAATAAAGATGGGGTCATTAAGCATTTTCCATGACACTAAAATATGAGTAATAGTGGAATTTTTGCATTTCATGCAGCTATGAAATAGCTAATGCAATCTAGACCTATGTGACAGCTCGATTCACACACCACCGCCAAACTGTTCAGTCCATGTCATGTGAAGAGTAATTACAAAGCCCAACACGGACTAAGCACTATTGTAAATTTTTGTTAAAGATTCGGTGTCACTTGGGAAGCTACATTTGGTGCAGTCGGTTAATTTGAATGCTGTTGCATGTAGTTAAACTGCCTTACAACCAAGTTGCCAAACTAGAGAGTTTTAAAAGTGAAAAGCTGTAAAGGGAGGGCGTTGGATCAACATCTACTTAACACATTTCCGCGGATAGCATAACACTTCAAGCACTCTGACAGGGCTGACATGGGTCCTCTTGATAATAAGGATGGGGGCAGAGACTGTTGACAGGGTGTTCCATGGTTGGAAAGTTTATTTCTCTTCCACTCTGCTGTCAGCAACAGCCATCTATATTTAATATTTCCATTTCCCTCTCGTCTGCCCTGTTGGCCTGATCTTGACTAACTTGCAAAACATACAGCCAGTCTTTAGATAGCACGCTATAGCCCAAGATTGTGGAGTGATACGGTTAAAAGTTAATGGAAACAAGGCAGCATGCTACAAGTAAATACACAGATCATCATCCGGTCATTCAATTCTAAATGGTTCTGAGTCAGTGTTTTCATAGGTTTTATCTGTTAGAAGTTGTTTTCACTTGAGTGAAGCTGTTAAAGAGATTATCTTTTTGTATTTCAGGGGTTTTCAAAGTGTGACACACCTTTCACTGAGCTAGAACCACATTGTGCCCAGGAAGAAGCCTGCTTTACTTATTTCTTTTTGTTGTATTTTTTGTAATCAAATGGAGAAAAGGGATTCTCAGAAAAGATAAGCCCCAGATCCACAGATTTTTTTGGCTTTCTATTCTCTCAATAGATTTACTATTTCTTAACTTCTACGTATGTTAAGTCCACTGAGGTGACAATTATGTTTTGGTGTTACATTAATAAAAAAATTTCATTCAGTGATGATTATGCCAAATTAAAAATGAAGCGGGTTTGTATTAATGGCAGAATAGATTCTAAATACATCTCTATAACCATTGCAGTACCTGGGACACGACTGTGTGACAGGCATAAAAAAAAAGCACCCTGTCATCAGTTGCATTTATGGAGACTGCTTTCTCTCTGCCACAAATAAAAAAATATCTGTGACATTTCATTCCTGTATGGTAAAGTATGCAAATAATAAAAAATTCTACCTCAGCTACTGAGGAGACCCCATAGTGATTTCTTCTCTTTGCTGTTGTGTTGTTTCTCTTTGTGTCTGAGTTGAGAGTATTCATATCAATGAATGCATTATATCAGGCTCTGCTTGCCATCAATCCAGACTCCCGCAGGAAAATGTAGAAGCTACCGAAGGAAAGTAATCCTCTTATAATCACGACACTTTAGGATTTGACAATGTGTTTGTATTGTACTGTGTGTAATAACCGATGTATTATTTAAACCCTGTGTAGGTTTTGGAGCTGCAAGCTTTGTGTTTTCTTAAGAGACAGACAAAAAACACAACTTTATACGTAGCAGTGGTAAATTCATTTAAACCTGACTAATAATAAGCTGGGTATTATAATGATGCACACACGCACGCGTGCGCACTCACACACACACTCACGCATGCGTGCACACACACACACACACACACACACACACACACACACACACACACACACACGAATATGTAGTTGATTTAATGTATTCTCATTTGTGAGAGATTGGATAAAACAGTGCACAGAGCTGTTAACGTGAGTACAGATGGCAGTCTTATTAAGGTACACACCTGAGAGAAGCCTATTAATGCTACAGTGTGGTGATTGGGTTTTGTTTCAAGAGCCTTTTTCTGATTCATCCCTCAGGGATGCTGCCATGCTGTGTTGGTATAAAGGCTCAGAGAGAACAGGAAACAGGAACAGCTGCTGCTGCTGCTGCTCTCCTCTCACTTCGGACCGTGCTGTCCTCATTCTATCTATCTGTCTCCATGTGATTCTGTTTCTGTCTCCTGAATATCTTCCGCTCTTCTTCTCCCTTCTTCAACTCTATTCTAATACATGCAAGGTACACAACAGCAGTCTTTAGAAAAATGTTTCAGTACAAAGTGGGATTGTTGTATTGCAGCATTTTTGAAAGAAAAATGTACATTCAGGATTGCTGCAATATTTACACAAATAGTTTGGGTTGTGTTGAAGATACAATGTACTAAAAGTATTTATGTAAATTTTCACATTAAGTATCACATGTAAGAGTGTTACTTGTCAGCAAACCAGCTCTTCTCGTTCTAGCCTGTTCTATCTGTGTCGTTCCTTTGACATGTGAATTGGCCACAGATGTCTCACTGATGTGTTATTCTGGAAGTGGAGCTTTGCTGTGCTCTGTATTCTGTCCTCACACACAGTGGGGACTCCTCAGCTAGTTGCCAGCATGTTGGCCTCTGGGAAAGTATTGTCCAGATGCTTCTCTCCCAAACCAGGAGGTTTCCCTGCCAGAGGGAACTTGCTGTTCTAATTTTTACCCTCTATATGTGCCGCTATGCCTGTGCATGAGCACTTTGGAAGGTCGTTGGCTGATAAATGCAGCTGTCCATTGAGGCTGTAAAAATATGGATGTCAATTGATAAAAAATTTATATTTGTTTTAAGTTAATGTGGACAGGTCAGTAATGCAATGTAGAGAAAGGGAGACCATCTCTCCTACACACTACACCTATAGGCCTTTGCATTGTGAGAGGAAGCTGGATGAGCCAGGGAAAAGATAAACATGCAAACTCCATGCAGGATGGCCTTAGCCTAAAAGTGTGCACAGATTGTCTAGCTGTGAGAAGGGTGCAAGCACAATGACCTGCCCTGAATAAATCAAGAATACTTGCATTGATCAATATGTAATCAGAATACTAAAGCTAAATACAGCTAATAATTTGATTTATTAAACAGATGGGTGTTTATGTGGTCGCCTTTCTATTGTAGCCACTGCAATTATTGTTGTATGTTATTTGCAACCCCCATTTATAAAAGGTTTTGATAAAGTGTAATATGTATTCTAAATGAACCAATCTTTTCAGTAAAACATTGTTCTTTCAACATCTAATATGTTGTACACATGTCATTCTCAATAAAATGTTATTTAATAAGAGAAGTTTATTTTCAATGCAATAAATGTGATACATGTCATTTAGTCCTCAATAACTTTGACACATTTTATGATCTTGAGTGTGTTTATGTTGTTTATCCTATTACATTTCTCAACCTTGATTAATTAGACATTAAGTTAATACATAATTGACACTAATCGCTCCATAAATCGTACATTAGTACAGTGATACTGCTGTTGTGACTAATTTGAAATAAAGAGACTCAATGAGGACATCTTTCAACTCTTGTGTGTTCATTATATTTCACCTTGTCTTTTAACCATCACTCATCTTTGTCATTCCCTCTTTCTCTGGTGCGTTCATTCACAAAAGCCCCACAGTGGTTCTAACATTATTGAAGCAGTTCTCCACTCTTTAATGTGTGACTTCAGGCTGTCATTACCCATCAGAGCACATAGTCTGTCCCTTCCAATTTCCTCACTGCGTCCATCTCTCTCTTTTGCACCTCGACTTGTCTGCTTCATAAATATTCAACCTGCAGACCAGTAATTTACGCACACAATCTGCCACTCGCCATCATTTCTACACCTGGACACATGGACGTTGACATTCCCCTCTGTCCTAATCTGCTCCCATATCCTACATTTCTCTCCTCTTATTCTCCTCCTTAACCTTTATTTCTTTTGCATTTCCTGTCAACTCTCCTCCCCTCACACGCCGTTCATTCCTTCTAATGTTCTCTCTGAAACAATACTGGGATTCTTTAGTGAAGGGAAAAGTTTCTATAATGTGTAAAATTCTATGGCTATGAAAACTTCTAAGGTCACAACAATCAAGATTTCTATATTGCAATAAAGATATTCCATATATGTTTTTTTAGAATAGAATAGAATCAGAATAGAATTCAACATTATTGTAATTGTACATTTAACAACTACAAGGCAACAAAATGCAGTTTACATCCATCGAGAAGTGCTTTCTTTAAAAGGCAGAAAAGCTTGTCTGCCTTTTAAAGGCTATTCTCAACTCCACTCAGGGTACTATTGATAAGTGGACACCAGAAGTTCTTTGACAAATATGAATATAAGAAAAATATTTAGTGAAGACATTATTGGTGTTATTTTTGGTTACAATTTTTAGACATACACACTGGTTAATTCTGTCTGTCCTCTTGGTGCAGATCTCAATCACTGGTCTCATTATAGACTTATAGCACTTGGTAACCCCCACCCCCAGTCTAAATTTGAGGTTTTTGCTTTGAGACTCAAGAAGTTCATTCAAGTTGCTGCTGCTGTTTTTCTCTTTATCATATATCATACATTCACTCCAATGAACGCCTTTTCTTTGACGGTTGACTTTCTTATTGTTAATATTTCTCAGTGGTCTTCTGTAGAGGTCAAAACAAGTAACAGTTGGGTTTTGAGTAAAAATCTACAGTGGAGTGTTGTATTAACATCTCTAAAGTCATTTCACTCTTGCGTCAAATGCATATGCTTAATTATGTGTATATCATCTTATGATGCACAGCTTATTTTCAAAAAACAAGTCCTGTTTTGCCACTTGATGACTAAGTGAGATAAAGAAAGAAATTAACTAAGGCAACAAAAGATACTGTTGAACGATGGTGGAGCTCTTGAAAAAAGGACATGCAGTTGATTTAACCTCCGTCATTAATGCATTTCATCACCATTGTAATTACCAGTAAGCTAATACAATACACATTTAGAGCACAGTACATTAAATGAGGCAGTGACATAATACAGGAATAGTGCTATAATTAGAAGATCCCTATATGAGTAAAAAAGTATCAGGTTATGTAAGAATGAGAAAGTAGTAGCATACGTGAATTGTTTTTTTATCTTTAATATGCTCAATATTATTTGCCCAGAGTTACATTTTTATCAATATTATTGAATTAGCAATTAGATTTGACAATAAATAAATACATATGAAATACTGAATTACAAATTATTAACTTTAACTCAATCAACCCACAATTGACTGATAACTTTACAAAACAAAAATACAAGAGAGGGTCACATTAAATATATTTATTCAACAATTACTTTTTGAGTTTTGAAAAACTGAAAACTTTCAACTAAATGCATTTCAGTATTTTCCTGAAATGTTAAAATGTCATTCATTGCATACCAATATAAATTGCGCTTTGTCTCTGTGCAGTTTGTGAAATAGTGTTCTTTTTTTTGTGATTTTTAAAATATTTTGAACGGATGAGAAAAATCTCAGTGTCACCCACACAGCTAAACCATGTATCTTGAGACTTCATAGGACAAATTTGCTTTTTATGAATAATCACTGAGACGGATTCATTAGAGAAGGTCTTATTCAACTATTTTCTCTAAGACAAAATAATGTGCAAATGTAAGCGCATATGCATGATTTAGCAAATCTAATGTCATTCAGTAACCTTTGCTTTGCTGATTTGCCTCTTAGCTCAGGAAATAACACTCTCTCATAAACAGCAAGTGGCCAAAAAATAAAATGCCATTGTTTTTGAAAAGGCAATTGTTGTTTGATCATCATTCAAACCCAATCAACTTTTTATAATTGCTCACAAAGAACAAAGAAAAAACAAAGAAGATATGAAAACATGAAATTCTTGCATTTCAATGGTGCTTTTCTACTGGTACCTACTCAGCCCTACTCGACTTGACTTGCCTTGTCTTGCATCTACTCAACTCCGCCTCGGTCATTTCTCATTACAGCATAGTATGACCACAGCTTTCCCCCTCGTTCACAAGTAATCATCCCCGATATGCGGAGCGAACATGCATTGCTGTTGTTTTGATGTGATTCACTGTCCAGTGTTTCAGTTTAATTGGTGCCCCTGTTAACTGGTGTCTTCTGCCACCAGCTGTTAGTAGCAGCTGATGTTAAAATAAGACAAACAAACAGTAGGATAGTTTAAACTTTACTGGAAATGCGGTTAAATGGCCTTGGCCAAGACAGTTACAGATTCCCGTGGGCCTTGAACATATGCTGTGACACGGGATGCTCGCGGTAGCTGGTAAACAGTTAACGAGGAAATCAGTTAATGCGAAAAACCTGTGGTATTCGTGACTTGGAAAACCCCCCCGATACTCACAGTGGTTCGCTTCGTTGAGCTCCTGCTGAATCCTCTGGTCGGCCACCGGACAAAGAAAAGTTTGCATCTCGCTGATGCTCCAAGGAGTTGATTTTAATACGTCTATATCTGTTTTCAGAGCGTTTTTATAGTGATCAGGTTTTAACGAATGGCGAGTTGAATGAAACATTAATCATTAATCTGTGTTGTCACACATCGGCCAATCAGCGGCCTACCGTCTACTGATGTCACATTGTCCCCTCACTTCAGCTCGCTTGGAACCTCAGCCGAGGAGATGCCCCCAAAATACCAAGTACTAAGGCATAGTGTAAAAGTGTCTATGGCAGGCGGAAAACAGGCACACACGGCTGAAAAATCAGTGCCTGTGAGTCTTTCAGTTTTCAGTTTGGTGATTTGATTTATGTTAACAAACTAATGGTTATCGGACATCTGACTCCACTACCCTATGGGGGAACCCGGGGATGGCACGCCCTATTGCCACATCGTCAAATGGCAAGTCGAGTAGGGCTGAGTAGGTACTAGTGGAAAAGTGCTAAAACAGGAGTTTCCTCTTCGAACCCTGTTTTTTCACTTCTCACAAGTTGGCAGCAGTGTACCATACCATTTACTGGTAACACATCTTTAACACATGCTGGCTGAGAAGCCATGAAAAGCTCCACATGTGAAAGTGCTAAAAAAAAAATGTATCCTGGCTGTGTTTTTGACTGGCTCAAAGCTGTCCCCAGCTACCAAAGTTTCTTTCTTTCAGGGTGAATCAAAGGGGAACATGAGGTGAAACCAGTAGACAATGTGAGAAAAGACAAAATCAAGAGAGATAAATAGACATTGAAGCAGAAACTGAGAATAGAACAGACAATGAGAAAGTACAGCTTAGTTGGAAAACTGTAAAGTCAGTTTTACTCGTCTTCAGGTTCAGTCTGTTGTTTGGTCTGCTGGTCACAGGCAGGACATTTACACTCTGTGTCCCGCCCATAAATCATGTCACAAGGCCGAATGAACAGACACTGCCAGCATTTTAGCAAACAAAAACGTGCTCCAAGCGGGCCACCTGGCTGTCACACACTCACAAACACAAGTGCAAAGAGTACAGAGGCACAGTGTCCGGATACTACTCTGTGCACGGTCAAGAAAACATGCAGAATGCATAGACGTTAATAGTTTGGCTTTGATATAAATACGAAAAATATGTGAAATCACTTAGTGATACACACCCTGAGTGTTGTGTCCAAGATTCAGACTAGACCACAACCTGGTCACAATCTGTCCTGATTTCATGGGTATACAAAGGTACTAAAGTGCCACCTTTGACATCCAGGGAAATTTTCTCACGTTGACATTCCACCAATCTGTTGTATTTGTATCCAAGGTTTCAGGAGTGTCCCAGAAAAGGTTCTCAATCTCCATGCCTTTGCTGACAGTGACAGGAGCTGCTCATTATGTGAGGCTCATAGTGTGACGCATGGCTGCAGACTGAGTGTCTCTCTCTTGTGTATCTCTTTCACCCAATTGGTTCGGGATGGGCAGCTGCATTGCCCCTATGAGCAAACGTGTCATGACTTGAACTCCACCTGGTCTTGTTGGACTGGATGAGCCAATGGATTGGCAGTACCATTTGCAGTTGCTTTTCATGCAGGGCTTTGGTGGAGACTATGCTGTTGTTGAGGTGTCTGACAAACTGGTTAACTTTGCCTTTATCCCAATTCAGACTCCAAAATGGCTGCCCCAATCTCTTGGCATCTCATTAGAACATGATTTCAAACTACAACATTATTATAATAGCTGCTGGATGTAATAGCAGATGGTTGCAAGGTGCTGATTCATTTTCATGGATCAATTAAAAATTTCACATAATGAAAATTATTTCTTAACAACCAGTTTTCTTGAAGACATTCCTTTCCCCTTGAAAGGCATCCTGCCACTGAGCCCCCCTGCTGTACACTGGCAACCCTGAGAGGCCTGCCCAACATTATAAAAAAAAATTGCTGGCATAAGCTTAGTTGGAAACATAGTAATGTTTATAAACTATAGGAATGTGTTACAGTACGGATTCTATTTGTAGACCTTATCGAGTAGGCTAGAGGAACATAGAGGAACTGCATAGAGCAGGGGTGTCCAAACTCGGTCCTCGAGGGCCGGCGTCCTTCAGGTTTTAGCTCTCTCCCTGCTCCAGCATACCTGAATCTAATGATGATGTCATCACCAAGGTTGTGAAAAAGCCCAATAACGAGCCTCCTTTTTAAATCAGTTGTGTTGCAACTGGGAGAGACAGAAACCACGCAGGACACCGGCCCTCCAGGACCGAGCTTGGACACCCCTGATGTAGACAGTCACTCGATAGCTTTGGTTGAAGCTAACAATTACACAGCAGATCATCTGCTCTCCCACTGTTTTGACCACATTCACAGAGTAACCAACTCAGTCAAACTTCAATAATTTGTAGCTACATCACGAATACCATCATCAGTTACGAGTCTTTTTCTGCTGGGAGTCGTGACGTTACAGTCACATGTGTTATTCCCTACACTGTTGATGACAGAAGCTGTCAGGATCACATTGGGTTTGTGTAGTTGCTCTCACTCAGCCGGTCTCTCTCCTTCTCCTTCTTCTTCTTCTCAGGTGGTCGGCAACACAACATCCGTCGCTTACAGCTACACCACCCATCAGAGCCTGGCGTTGGCGTACCTGCCGCTGGAGCTGTGCTCCGCTGGCCAGAAGGTGGAGCTGCTGGGCAGGAAATGCCCCGCCATGGTCATCCGGAGCCCCTGGTGCTCACCGAGCCCACACGTACCCGCCTGCAGAAGAAGGCCAAGAGCAAATCTCAAACGTCTCCCATCGGTTTTCGCAGCAGCTCAACGGGGGAACGGTCCTCTTCTTAGAAACTAGAGTGTGAGAGAAAGCCATATGTGGTC
>OMNM01006202.1:6492-19667 GCA_900302745.1 Parablennius parvicornis
GGGGTGGGGCTCAGCGGAGAAGCACGGCTCTGCTGACGCTGCTGTCTGTCTGTGAAAAGAGGCAATCTGTGCATTCAGAGTTGGCTCAGGCCCAGAGAGATTAAAGCGAGGTGGGTTGGATCACCATGTGAGGGCATTACAGACAAAGACCAGCAGCCATCTGATCAGCTGTGAGCGGAGCATTCATCGTCACAAAAAGGAACGAGGTGGACAAATGTGCACAATTATTTCTAACTGACAAGTGTCAGTGACGGAGCTATCGACCTAATGACGCACTGTCAGTGAGATATTACTAAATATTAGCAGCATATTGTAGAATAAATGCTTTGAATATGGTATGTAATTAAAAAAAAAAATGAAACTTTCAGATTATTGTTGCAACGTCTTTAAAAAAAGTCTTACAAACACAAAGTAGCAATACGAATGGGGCACAATGTTAATCAAGTCTGCAAAAATGCAACATATTGTGATCATGATAAGACTGACTCCAAATAACAGTTTTTATTTATTCATTTTTTTATCACGTGCACATCTGCACAGGCAACATTTCAGGAGCAGATCAGTTTATTAACTTATTGTTGAGCACAACAATAGTTAATAGACTGTCAACACAGTCTAGGGCAGTTAAAAGCACCTTGAAATGACTGTGTTGTTTGTAGTGCTATATAAATAAAAGTGAATAGAATTGAATTAAATCTCAATCTGATTTACCAGATATGTTGACATGTATCAACACATGGAAATTGAATTTATTGCAGTTCAGTCAGTCTGTTGAGATCTGTACATTGTGAATACTGATATAGTGATGACAATACATTTCCCATACATCTTGCTCGACTAAATAAGATTAATTGACTAAGTTGATGCATCTGGAAAATCTGGCTCTATTTTACTCCAACACCTACTTTCCTACTGAGGTGTAAATTGTAATCAGTTCTTCAAGGTCAACAGTCACTTTTTGATAACACAACTGGTCTTGAGCAACTACACTAAAAGTTATGTGAGATGTCGACCCAAGCTGAACTCATTGCATTTGCTCCAACATTAAACAGGAAAAAAAGAAAAAAAGAAAGAAATCACACTGCCGAGAGCAAACTGCTAATAAGTAACGACTACAAAGCCCTGGAACGGCTCATCTGTCAGAGGGTGTAAGAGACCTGGACACCATAAAAAGGAAGTGACCCTAAATTCCAGGGAGTCAATGCTGGCGTAGTGCAAAATGTCTCCAAGGTTCTGCTGAAAGGGGCAAATATTCACCAGCCAATTATCTTTTCTGCACAGAGGAATATTACTACCTGAAAAAGTTAATTTCCTAAAGCTCACACATCACAATCTGAGAATACCTAAAGTATCTACTTGTTGGAATATATCAATATATATGAATGTAAATGTCTGTTGGCGACAGATGGAATAAAATGTGTTTTCAAAGTGGATTTTAAAGTGATTGATGTTCCGTCACCTTCAGGCTGAAGCTTTCAACATGAAGCCATGAGGTTAATATTTAGGAGTCTTTCACAGGGAGCGTCTTTTACAATCAACGAGCTGGAAACACCGATCATAAACGCTCGGATTGAAGAAGAAAATGGCTGAAAAAGCAGTTTTGTGTCGCTTTGACACTTTTGTTTCAGAAAAAATTTAATTTGCAGTTTATATTCTGTTTGAAAATGAAGGTATGGCAGCAGCGACAAAGAGCGATGGAGCTTGAGTAACGGTCAATGAATTGGTGGAGGCTGGAGAGTAAAAATCTTATTGTAATTGTAACCTTTAAAAAGCTTCCTCTTTAATAAAACATTCATAATTGACATTTTTCACTTCATGAGCCACGAGAAGAAAAAAAAAAATGTGAAAAAAGAATGAATAACTGGCTAACGACAGAAGCAGGGAAAAAGCTTCTAGGGGCTTCTTCTTAATCCATAATCAGTTTACATTCAGAGATCCTGCTAATTTTCCACCAATAAAGCATCTGTTTTACTCGCCAGTGCGTCGTAAAATTGCCAGGGTCAGTCAGAGAGGAGCAGGAGTTTAACCTCCAGGGAGAATAATCAGAGGAAGGAAGCTATTACTGAATGTGATCATGGAACAAATGTCAGCTGTTGGGAGTTTCACTCAATCTGTCGCAAATGCTTTGGTCACAACTCAGACATGGAGACCGGCTTTAGGACATCAAAGAGCTTTACAGTGCACATGATGGCTTTTACAGCATTTGCACCATCGTGTAATGTTAAGAGTGCAACCAGGCAATATCACACTGGAGGACAGCTGTCTAATCTGTGGTGAATCAGCAGCAACAGAAAAAAAAAGAAAAAGTCCCGTCCTGCTCCTCGCCGATAGTGAAAAGAACAACAGCCATCAGCAGGAAGAGGAAACAATGTCCAATGTCACAACAGAGGAGACGGCAGGATGAGGCTCGCGCAATTCTACAAATCCGAGGGTGAAACAAAGGATCCGATTTGTGCGTTTGTAACAATTGACGGGGAGTTTTTTTTTTTTTTTTGACACTGTCTTCTGGATCCAAGACGCACAATTTTCCTCCCGAATCTCAGACAAGCTCAGCCAATCTGCTGTGTGAATGAAAGGCTCATGAGACATGGCAGAGCACAGGCACTTCTGGGACCAAGCTTCTTCTTTTTTTTTTTTTTTTTTCCCATCAATTTGGCGCTGCATTTGTCTCATTTGGCAAAATCTGATGATAAGATTCACAAGTACAAGTGCATCATTTTTATTCAGACGCAGGGAACTAAAAAGTCTGGCTCGCAGAAACATCGGCAGCACCACAGACAACATCCCTATATGAGCAGAAAATATTACCTGCTTGTTGCACTGTGTTTGGAATAAATATCACTTTATCAATTATTTGTCTTACCCAAAAAAATTACCTCAATATTTTCAAATTTTTTCAGTAATTTTGACACTTAATGACAAAAAAACAAGTTAAAGCTTTTGGATTATATTAGTTTTCTGGCTTTTAATTGACATTATAAGTTTTTTTCTGTGAAGTTGCTTGTCATATCAGTAGATATAGGATTCAGATTTTTGTGCTTGTTTCCTTATTTGGGTTCGCTCTCACCTCCACAGTTTGTCAAACAGATATTTTTGTAATCAATCCCAACTTTAGACAACATTGTTTTACCATTATGGTCGTTTCCAGCCTCACAAACAATCACAGATCACTGTTACGATACAGCTGGGAACTGATAATAAATTACAATTAATGATCAACCAAATGGATATTATGAGGCAACAATGAACAATTGATGCAGAAAACTCGGAACATCAAAAAACAATCAGTAGTAAAATGCTGAGTAAAAATGGTTGTCAATTGAGGCTTTTGTTTAAATTACGAACATGAATCTAACAGCCATGTCAGGATCCTAAGCTGTTTACTGTCTGAGACCCTCCTGAAACTTAATCCTGGAGAGAGCCGTCAGTGAAAAGATTAAACATATTAATATCTTCCTGTGCAGTGCGGAGTGGACAGATTTATGCAGCGGCGTGATGGCGTCATAAACCACTCGTTAATTACTCAATTTGCAAGTCAGCACAACTATGAGCAGTAAAGTATTTTCACAGGCAATCAATCATTTTGAGTATTTCCTAATAACATCGGAAAGTTATCGCCTCGTGGATCCACGCCGCCGCCAACCGGCCGAGTCTGATCCAACACGATTGTCTGTCCACTCTCATATATCACGGGTAACGAGGACTGCTGGGGAATGCAATAAAAAGCTATTAAGTGTGAGCTTTTAAGACAAATTGCAGTCACAAGAATGGGTCAAGCATTCTGCGGTGACTTTTGACATGTGGTAAACAAAAACTAATCGGTTTTCTTGGCGCTGGAGTGAACGTTCATGATGGATTTAAAGACTTATTTAGGAGGTGTCGTGTTAACAATAATAATGAGATTTAAATTTACTCACACGATCGACGAGCCTCTAAGAAAACCTTTATTTTGAAAACATGACGTTTCTCTATTGTCATTGATTGAGTGACATGCTGTAGGTAGACAGTTGTAATGAGGGCACTGGGACAGCTGGTATATGTGTGGAAAGTTTAATTTTATTGCTTTTTGACAGGAAAGTCTAGGAATTATAATGGATTGCATTGTAATTCTTCCAAATGGAAACTTAATTTACATTTCACCTCTAGCTCAAAAGCCGTGTATGGACTTTTAGAGATTCAAAATGTTCTTTTAGAGAATCAAATGTTTTTTTTCCAAGACCAAGAATTTAAGATCTGGGTACTTGCCAATCTTGAATACTGACACAAGTATTGTGTAGAAGGAACGTGAAGGTGAATTTGGTGTGAACTTCGTATTCATCACAACCTTTGCATTACTTAACATAATGCTACATAGCTCTTTCATTTGCATTGCTAAAGGGTAAAAACAAAAATAAGGATACTTGATCCTCCCCTCATTGTAAATGCAGGATCGGATTAATAATCACTATAAGATTAGTACATTTTTTACAGTCAGTTTAGTGTTTGTTACTGTTGTTCTCCACATTTCTCCTCCTTCACTGACCGGCGGTTCTGCTGAGATGCTCCGACAAGTATTGCATGTTATTTAAGTACCTGCACGCAGCACTGACTGAATACTAGCAGAACATATTTTAAAAACTGCAGTTCATTCGGAAACTTTTCATCTTGAAATACCTGTATGTCAATTTTCAGTCATGTTTGATGAAGAGCAACAGAAGAGGTATTCAGCCGAGAATCACGAAAAGGTGAACATTTGATCCTTTGTTCATTTCTAGCATCAATTCAATTTGGTTGAAGATTTTTTTTTTTTTTTAATGAAAAGTAAATGTGATTTACACATTCAATCAGATAATAGGTCAGGGATTGCAGTGGCTCTCTGAACACTCAAACTCTGAATTTCAGTATCAGTAAGAGGAAGCTTTACTGTGCATTGACCTCCACTAAAACTGACTGAAGCGAAAGCTCGAATTCATGACTGACAATACTCATTTCCCATTTATGTCTCCCCTAAACCGACCAAACTGCCGTGTTTTAGCTTGCTTTCTAGTTATTGAGTTTGTTGTATCCAAATTTTTTTTATTCTTATGTGGCTCAATAGAGACTGAATCAGCAAAATGAACTTTTATATTGCAAATTGCAACGAAGAGCTGCACTGTAGCACCAAAACTAAAACTCTAACAAGTGTCAGTTGAATGCTGCTGCTCAACGCGCGGCCAGATCCGTCATTGTGCCAGCACACGGTGTACCAGCAGAGAGCAAGGCCAAAGTAAAAAGGGAAACCTCCCGACAGTGGAAACCGGAGGATACCAGAGTAATGAGCCGCTACTTTTAGAGAATGTGGTAAAACTTTGAGAAGGCGGACAGAGCCATCAGAGGTCACCTGAAGGTCAGGTGGCTCTGTGCAGGAACTTGTTCCCTGATTAAGATGGAGGATGCTGAGCGCAGAAGGCAGGAGAAGTGCAAACGAGCCAGGGGACCCGGGGGGCCCATCTGTTGTGGGCAAATAAACGGGGGCTCCGGTGAATGGGAGAACAGTGCTGCCTGTCCCTCTTCCGAGGCCGAGCAGACAGCTCCATTAATCAGGACCAGGATGAGCCTGCTGGGCTCGCGGTGACAAGTCAGCAGTGGCACCGACTCTCCCTCCTGCTCCTCCTGCTCCTCACACTGTATCTCCATTAGAGGCTGGAGGTGTCAGCTGGCTGCCACTCCCGTTCCTCCGTCGTCACTATCGCTGTTTTCACAACTGTCCTCCAAGAATAACTGAAAAAGTGATGCAGGAGGAGCAGAATAATTTACGGGCCGTCAGTATTCCCACCAGTATGTCAACATTTGTTTTAGGAGCTGCTCTGGTATCAGGATTACTCCGGCTGAATTCCGAGACAACCAACCTAACGTAGATAGAAAGTTTGACTGTTCGACTTTAAAAACTCGCCCAGTGTCTCAATCTGAAGGAATCTGTTCAGCTTGCTTTGATGTCCTTTACAAGGGAATCCAGGCTTCTTCAAATAATGATAAAAGTGTTGGGTCAAAACAGAGCATTTCCACTGTTTATTAAAGGGTTTCCTGAGACCACACTAAGAAGGGGATGATGATGAAATATAAAAGATTTACCTGGAAACAGTGTCTCTTATCACTTGTAGCTCCAGATCCGTTATTAAAAACAAAATACTGTCATTGTTGGAATTTATAAATTCACACCTCATTGTCCCAAAGCAACACAACCTGATGAATCTCATGACCCCGATTTTAGTCAAACTAATGATCCAAACTAACCATGAAATGCTTTCAAACACAGACTTTACCACTTCTGATTATTGGCAAAATTATCAACACCAACTTCTGCTTGCCGTCTTATGACTGACATGACTGTTCGGGTTAAGCAGAGAAAACTGAGCGATGTTACAGCGTTAATGTAACTTTCCTCGAGTGGTGCCATGTCCAAATGTCAAAAAAGGAGCCCGTTGTCAGTCAAGCACAAATGCTGGTGTGTGTATGGATCACGCGTATGTGTGCACGTCGACAATGGGGGGAGGGCTTCTGCTAACATCACTCCAAAAGTTACAGCACTAATATTGCACAAATTTTTGGATTTAAGTTGGCAAATTACTGAAACATGACTCCATTGATGAAACGGTTGTTTTTATATTGAACTTGAACGATGGCAGTGCACAAACACTGCAGTCTTTACTGATTTTTATTGTTTTGTAACCATATTCATCGCATTAATACTATGTATTTATGGAATGGTAAATTTACATCCATCTACCCTCTTTGAACTAGATTCTGCCATCATCAACTCAACGGCAATAATTTTACATGATTTTTTGAAGGAAAACAAATTATCAATGCTGATTGGCAAGATTGCAACAAAAAACATATTCATGGAAAATAAATTGAAAAATAATCTGAAAACATGAAAAATATCCATGTGAGTCTTTTATAATGAAGTCAGTTCTATGATCTGACTTTTTTGAGCCCACCTACATAAAACTTAACTTGTATAATATCAAGGTAAATGGCCTTTTAGATATGGAGTTCCATAATCAGAAGTGAAAAAATATATCTATATATGTAAATAAAACCTACAACTGCCGTATGTCCATGTGCAGGTTACAAAAGTCTGAAAGGTCATCAGGTTGTTAGAGTAAAGGACAGTGGCTGCATGAAAGTAGACCAAGTCACTATTTACAATAAGTTCACGGTCGATCAAAAGCAAAGAGGGCTACAGCTCATATAGTAGGTCAAATATTTTAGGATATCAAGTTGTTTGTCGAAAAAAAAAACAAGATAGATTTCCTCTATTATGTGAAAATACTTTGAGATCATTGGACAAAATGCTTCGTTTGCATTGTGTCGTCGTCCCCTCCCGTGCCCAAAACGCTCACACTTCTGTAACCGTGAGCTATTTTCAGAGAGAACGTGGCCTTAGCCCCGGTTGGCAAGCACGTCTCCTGCTTCTCCAGCAGTAAGATAAGACGTGTCCCTTCATCCCTGCCTCAGACACAGAGAGAGGGGGAGTGCCGAAAGGGGTGAGAGGGTGCAAGCAGAGATAGTGGAAAGATGGAAGAGCACTTTAATAGTATGATTCAGCAGAGGTATCAATTCCCACAGATGGCAGGCTGGCTCCTATTGACTTACATAGGAGGAGAGTAAAGAGGCAATCAAAACCACCCCAGGGACGGACAGTCAGCACATCAAAAGAGGGAGCCGGATCCGCGTGCCTGAGGCCGCTCATCAGGCCCAAGTGGGAAAGAACGGTGGCTGGAAGCGCTTGGAAATACCACAAAAAATTAAAAAAAAAGTCGACTCATCTCAAACTGAAGAGGTGGTGCATAACTGACTCCTTTAAGATGTCACTGTAAACACCGACATCTATCGTCCTGCCGCCCCCGTCTCGCTGGATCTTTCCCCGTCACTGGCGGAGACGTTACTCTCGAAGGACAGACTCAAATTTAACAACTACCTCCTTTCAACTCTTCACCGCCCGCGTCTGCTCATCCAGACAGACAACTGGAAATCCTGAGTGACAACCCAAGGCTGTCTGAGCGCGGCTGCGTTTAAAGTGAAGACCAGGTGTCAGAGGATGTGTCCCGTGACATGGAGGCATTGTACGACAGTCACAGACGTGCCTCTGGTGGTTTGTTTTGGAGGCTGGCAGCTTTCACACTTGGCTCACGGGGGCTGTTTTAAATAACACAATAGCAGGGGGAAGACAGGGGAGAATGCGAGAGATCGCTCCACCTGAAGAAAAAAGTACCACGACGCGTTACAAGCCGGTGTCACACCAGGAGTAAAACGACATTAACCTTCTGCGAAGGCTTTTAATCAGTCTAATGAGAGACGCCAGACAGACAGCAGCCTGACCTCCAACCCCCGATGAGCAAGTGATGGAGAGAGTTGGCACTGACAAGACGCGATTAATATTTCATTTATAGCGCTTTAATGATCATTAAACTGCACAGTGAAGTCAGCTGGAAACATCTGATCCAGTGTTGTACTGCCTGCTTCTCTGTGTAATAAATACAGATGAATACAAATGATGGGGGAGTGGTGGGTGTTGACGTAATCTGATCACCGAAGGAAATGAAACACTTTTAATATAGCACAAATGAGTCTACATGATATTTAAGTGGAGGTAGACTCGGTGGTAATCATTCATACTTGCAATTTTGTCTCATATTATAGGGGGAAAGTGGAAATTAAGTAATTAACTATATTCTTCATACCAAATCCTGACAGCATGACGATACAAAAAAAAACCTTCACGAAAGAGAACAATTTATGAAATGAAATTTTAATGAGTCACAACCATAATAATCACACGTTACTTGTTTTGCTTTAACAAAAAAACAATTTAACGATATAAAGAGTCGGGTAATCAGTCTCAGTTGCCTGAATAGGAAGCAGGTTTTGTTTTGTTGTTCCCCAACATCAATAGTGAAATACTCAGATATGAAAGGATTGATGCATTTGAGTAATAAAAGCAAACAATTCTATATCAGATCCTTTAAAATGATGATACATTTATGATAAATAACTCACAAGTTTATCCATTTCATTGGGTTTATCCCACTTCTGTCTGAAAGCAACAGTGAAAGCTGGAGCAGAGCTTTCAAACCAAAAGAGCAAAGGTTTGGTGGAGATCAGAGACAGTTTGAGTTGAAACAAGTTTGTTTTTCAAGTGTAATGGCCTACAGATAGTTGGGGATGATTACATGTGAAAGAAGATAAATGTGAAAGAAAGCAAAGCATCAACAGACAACACAATCACATTGTATTAGCCTATGTATAATCAATCCTGTAAAACTGAAGGAAAGATCTCCCAAAAAAGTCTTTCCAAAGAAGTGACAACACTCACCAAGCAGAATGGAGGACAACTTTCCTACTTGAGTCAATACAGAAACAACTAGTGTGTTTTCTGGTCTACGCAGAAATGACACAATGGCCTATATGAACTTAAGACAAAACTTATTAATTATATATAACTACTCAATTCTGTAAAGGGGCTTGAATGGTTTGCTAAAGGCGCCGACAACTGTTTTTAACAGTTTACCAAAGACATAAGCAAACAGCACATCCAGAACGTTTATGACATTTGTCACGGGACGGCACTTGTCTAATGTTTACTACAACAGCTACAATAGCTCTGGCCAAAAAATTCTTGAAGGGTTACTTTGCTCGGGTTTCTACCGGCTGACTGACTGTGAACAGAGATAACTCTTCCGGCGACTGTTGTGACACCTGTCACATCCTGTGTTTGGCTCATTAAGATGACTTTGGTCAACGCTTCCTACATACTTCAATCGATTTACACCACAGTTTGTTTGGTTTGCTTATCAGGTGCCCAGCAGGGCTCTCACTTCCATGAATTAACCACACTAATCTACAACGGACTCCGTTTTAATCAAACCAAACCAGATCTGTGAGCAGCCAAACTAACGCGCTCGCCTCCCGGAGCTCGACTTCAGAGGCCTGGCTACAAATACAAGACATCTAAGAGAAGTCAAACTGATAAAATGTCATTTTATGAGCCACTTTCTTCTCTAGCAAATAATTTGGAACCACCTGGAACAAGCCGGTTTGAATAAAAGCCACCGGCTTCCCGGATTATTTGTTTATGTCAAAATGCCAATATCGCTAACACATGTCAGATTAGTCACCGTGTTTGTCATCACCGCAACGCATGTAGGCTTCACCTTTCTCTGCTGTGGGTAAATAAAAGGTGTCTATGTGTCCGATGCTCCTCCTCTGCTCTGTCAGCTCAACAAAGGCATTTTAAAACGGGCTTATTAGATGTGTGGGCATGGTTCCTTTCAAACCAGAGTCCCTTCCACATGCACAATGGCAGGACGCATAAACACAGTATGTAGGTCAGTCAAACAGTTTGCGTCTGTTGTCTCACTTCATGCCTGAAGTAAGCCGACAGCGAAATCAAACGCGTTGTTTGCCGAGCGTGACTCATCTTTCATGGATAACGTGGAAAGTGGAACAAGGTTCGCCTCCTTGATGTAGCTGCTGTTTGTGTCAGTTTTTTTTTTTTTTTACCAAATGCTGCCACGGTCTGTACCGTCCCGACTCTTTGACAGCAGCTGAGGATCACATTTCCTTTCTCCTGCGACAGGAGGTTAACCCAGACCTCCTGGGTGTGTTTATAGCTGCATGTCAGTCAGAAGGCATAAACTGTGTTCAGCTACTTGTAGAGTGCAAAGTGAGGCGGAAAAGATTGGAGGAAATCCATTCACTGATTTCACACATGAAACACACACACAGCATTTACAATTTTCTATTTGATATATATATATATATATATATATATATATAAATAAAAGAAGAAAAAAAAAAAACTGTCCTCCTGTGGATTTGTCTGCTAGATGGGCTCAGTGGAGATTTTGAGAGGAATATGTCAGATAAGGCATCCAGAATGGGAAAATGATTTTACCCACTTTGAAAAGCTTTTAAAAAGGAAGCTGAGAGAATTCAAGAGGTTAAAGATCTGCTGAAAATAAATACGCACGCACACTAAACACAGCAAAATGTGCTCTTTGCTCCTCTGGTCTGAAGAGAGATGAACTTCCGTCCATGTCGCAACGTCTGCCGAAGACCAGAACACTGAAATGTGAACTTGAGTCCGTCTAAAATGGGCTCAATAAAGATCTGCGAACTTTGGGACTCAAACTAATTAAGGGTGAATCCGTTTCTGCACACAAGAGAAGGCAGCGATAAAATTCTTCTAAAATATGCATTTTTACAGCTCTTCTGTTCTATGTGTTCTCAGGGCTTGTACTTTTTACATCTTTTCCATTTTAGCATCTTTCCACATCAAATTCCTTTTTTTTTTCTTCCTGTCTGGATGACTACACCTGCAACCTTTTAACTCTGCATCAAACACATAATGCAGCTCAACGTACGTCTCCTCTGAGCATCTGCAGCACAACTATCCGAAAAGGACTCCAACTTGGTGATGTAACACACATATGTACTGTACATCCCAAATGGCAACAGAAGCCAACAATTAAATCTGGAACACACCCTCCACTGAAGCACATCCTCCACTGAGGCATCGCTACTCTACCATCGTCTGCATTGTGTATCGTCACACTGAAACACCTTCATCTTTTCATGGTTGAGGAAATTCTTATTTCATTCAACATCTAGTTTTAATTGTAAATTCAGTGTTCTTATGAGCTGATGTAAACATGTATGAATGCCTAGATTATTCTATGACTATAAATTCTTTTATTTTAATCCATGCTGCCCCAGAACACAAAAACAGATTATTCAAGTGCTGAACATGTCTTACAATAAAATAAATTTTCCATTATGAAATGTTGAACACTGCAGTCTTTGTTCTGTGACCTGATCACAATACCTGCCTCTCAAAATAGGAAAAATGGGGTTTTAAAAACGCTGCCCCTGCAGCCTGGCTTCTTCACATGTTTTAGAAAGCAGACTGAAAGCATTAGAGGAAGATGTGTAGATGTTGTGACTGATGGTCTTCTGTCCACAACATGTGGACCTGCGTTTGAAACGGTATGTGTATATGTCTGTAAACGTTGGAATGTGCTGCTGCTGATACTGACCAGGACAATCCTGTAAAAGCCCTTTTCAATTTTTCAGGCTAAACAAAGGTTAAAAACTTTATAATGAAGAAACATATGATCGCTGACATTGTTTCACAGGGGTTTTAATGGAACTGCTGATCATGTGATACCTAGAAGACTTATAACTTGGGCACATTTTAGTATTCTTTACTTGTTGTTCACACTCCTGTTTTCATAATGAAAATGGAGGTGACTCACATTTGGTGCACGGACAGCTCGTCCACAAAACTGTAAACCTGGACAACAAGGTTGTGTTGCGTTCACAGGCTTTGCAAACAACAACAACAACAACAAAAAAATCAGTGAAGTTGTGTATTTTGCCAATCATTTGACTCGTGACATTTTTATAGATGAAGCTGCAGTGTCATCGTTGTGATTCAGAAAAGACAAACTGCACATTCAGACACAGAGTTCAAGATGAGCTTCAGCAACTCTGAAGGTTTTCCCAGTGCGTCTTATCTCCATGTAGATGCCGACGGTCAAGCATCATCTAATTCAATTTACTCCACACTTTGCAATTCGAGGTGTCAATGACATGCTGTTGGGCCACATTTTATCATATTCCTCCTCTTGGCTCTGGAGATGAGAAGCAGTTGTTGGGCTGCAATGATAGCGGGGGGCATGAACACCTCATCATCGCAGTGTTTCAGGGTTTAGGAAGAGATAAAGTCAGATCCAGCCGCTTCCCAGGGGTTCTGACTTCTCAACAGCCCGTTAACATGCCTTTCCGGCCCGGGGAGAGTTGTTGAGGCTGGTGGCTCCTGCGTGGCTGGCTCCCTGCTGTCGGAGGTCAATTGGGGTGGTGGTTGGGAGTCAGAAGCTTTGTCTTTGAAATCAAAAAGTATTAATTATTCAAGCTGTTGGATAGGAGTGGTTAGAGGAGTCGGGGGCTTACAGGCCGTGGATCTAATCATTACTTAACAGTTAAATTCAAACCCCATTCTTTCAAAAAAGATTAAATAAAAAGCCTTTACTATCCACTTTTATACTGCTTCTCAAAACGAGTTTACACAGAATGTATTAAAATAATAGTTATTTTCACGACAAATGACGAGCGCAGGATTAAAGTCGGGGGTTTTCAAAGTGGGAAAGGAG